>QKQZ01017952.1:0-14162 GCA_003595255.1 Solenopsis fugax | reverse complement strand
TGGTCGGCCTGCGCGAGGCGGCGCGGCGCGGCGTTGCATTAACGGCCGGGCGTCAGGATTTACACAGGAGGGACACCATTGTTGACAGGCAAATATAAAATTTTCACGACTCCGATAGAACGAGCCGCATGAATAACGATCATCATCAAATTAATAACTGGACCGTGAGTTACGGCGTATTTAGAGTGTAGACGACGGACTCTACGTTTGCCACGTCGCCAGATTTTCGCTGATTACGAGGCATTAATAACGGCTATAATAACACGCAATCGATTCGATTTATTACGTAATAACAGGCGCTATTACGTGTCACGCTTAATTGTTCGTATTAGCATGCAACTTTCCACGAAATTCGTTTGCATACTATTGTACAGGAATAAATCGTTGTTCTCTTTTCGATATAATAATAACTGAGATAATAATAGAGATAGATACTTGCATCATCGTTACGCGCAATAATAAACATTAATAAAAAATGAACAACAATTTCTAAAAATAAAATTATCTCATATTAAATAGAGAACTTCGACCGATATGTGAAAACACAATATAAACGAAAAGCCTTAACGGTCATAAATAGATCTTAGTGCTGATATTTATTGTGTGATTTTATATACCTTCAAAAAAAATTATCTTTTTTTTTTTTATCAGAAGGTGAAGATGCCGCAGAGGAGGAGGACTCTTATCTCTTGGAGGATGACGAGGTGCCTTCGGCTACGATAGCCAGCGATACCGAACTCATTTCTGAAGGCGGCGGTCATTTACCAGTTTTCCTCACGGAGCCCGTAAACTCTTTCGTCGTGAAGAACAAGCCCGCCATTCTACGTTGCAAGGCCGCTCACGCACTGCAGATCTATTTCCGTTGTAATAACGTGAGGGCGGAGGATTCTCAGCAGCAGGATTTCGTAGATCCCCATACGGGAACGAGGATCGTCGACTGTGAGCTCAATGTTACGAGAGATCACATTGAGGAGTACTTCGGCAAGGATAAATTCAAATGCGAGTGCATCGCTTGGTCTGGATCAGGACAGATCAAGAGCCAGCCGGCAACTATCGATGTCGCCTGTGAGTGTACAAATAAAATCATCCTAATATACAATACTTCTTTATGATTCCAAATATCTTGTTTCATCAGTAAAATTTTTAAATTGGTAAACAACCGCAATGTCGACATCCTCAAAGTGAATTATAACGTTAGATTATACTCTTATTTTTATGTCGGTTCTTATTCTCGATGTAGGTGGGGGAGGGGGGGTACATGAATCAGAGAGGTTTGAAATAAACGTCGCGAGAATTCTGGGGACAGCCGACTTTTCGTCTCACTTTGCCTTTGTCCTCTCTTAATTATCTTGATTCTCCTGCCAGCGAACTCGTTATTTAATTCTGTCCCTTAATTGACGACAATGCAATGAGCGCCGAGTTTCCAAGAGAATCAATTTAAAGAGAGAACCACTTGGCCAATTTCAGAGTTACATAACTCAAAAGCTAGATGTAAAATGCTTGGAAAGATAAAAAAATATGTCGTATAGATCATCGAATAAGCTTAAAAAGAAACGGAGGAATCAATTACAATATAAAATAGAAATTGACGATATCAAATGTAAAAATATTGTAATTTTTTTACACAATAATATGAAATGAAATACTAATATTCAATCAAAAAATCACCGAGACGTGGTACTCTCAAATTGTCAATAAAAATTACATAAAGGCTATACGAGTAAACCGCGGTTATTGTTGCGTTTAAAATTTATTTATTTACTTCCCACATACAGAGAAGTCTTACAAAATGGACGTTTCGACTCAGATTCGAGTCATCTTTAGCTAACCGAAAAATAACATTACAAACTATTAAAAAACAGTCTCGCGCGCGGTCTTCTCTGTGGCTGAGCAATCCACCGGTTTCAAGACCAAGGACAATAATTCGCTGGTTGACTGTCCAGTGACCATTCCCCTTTTTTGGAGAATTAATTTGCTTCACCAAAGAGGCCTACACATTGTCAAACTCGCCAGTCACATTGAATTATACAGAAATTTGCAACATTTTTTAATATGTCACTCTTAGATAATCATGATTTCTTGATTGTGACTTATCAGTTCGGAGGAACGAACTGTACTCGAATTTGAGTCGAAACGTCCATTTTGTAAGACTTCTCTGTATGTGGGAAGTAAATAAATAAATTTTAAACGCAACAACCGCGGTTTACTCGTATAGCCTTTATGTAATTTTTATTGAAATACTAATATATTTCAAATTTTATAATACGTTTAAATTGCAATTTTGTCCCATTATATAATTCTTGACTTTTATCAAAAAGCACAATTATTTCTTTCAGACCTGAAAAAGCAATTCGAGTCGCCACCATACTCCGTGTCTGTCGAAGCAGGTCAGAGTACCGAACTTAGGTGCCTGCCTCCGGTGGGAGTGCCACCACCTAGAGTTTACTGGTTAAGAAATAATATCCCCGTAGACACCGAGACGGACACACTTCTCGTGTCTAGCGAGGGCCATCTTCTTATTGGTCAAGCAAAACTTAGCCATCAGGCGAATTACACCTGCGTCGCCGAAAATATCGCGGCGAAACGACTGAGCGAACCAGTTAGCCTAACAGTATACGGTAAGTTTACGATCAAAACTTCTCTCCTTGCAATTATAGATAGCCTTCGCACTATATGTATTACACGTTCCTCAGAATCACGTATGTAGATAAGGTTCAAAAATTTCCAGCCCAAGGAATAAAAAAGATGTTAAAATAACAATTTTTATTGATAAATTTTTTTTGTAGAAATTATAAATAATTTTAATTCTAAAAAAAAATTTTTTTTAAATTAAAAGCTGAAAAATGATTGTTTTATCTTTTTTATTCACCTTTCGTTAGGCAGTAGAAACTTTTAGACTTTACTACAAATATCTGTTTTTTTTCTTTACATTTAAAAAATAAATTTTACTGGTTTCGATTAGTTAACGGGGGCTGGTCTTCCTGGTCGTCTTGGTCGGAATGTCACTCGCGATGCGCGAAAGGCGGTCAGAAGAGGACGAGAACGTGCACGAATCCAGCGCCCATGAACGGCGGACAGCCGTGCCTCGGCCCCTCTCAGCAAAAGATGGACTGCAACTCGGGTTGCTCCGGTGAGTCCCTTGAATTCATTATCTGCGCGCGCGTACGCGCAAGATTTTCGACGAAGAAGCCTTCTCTTTGCCAAGGAATCTTCTTGTCTACCTTCGTGTACCTCTTTATGTTCTAACCCATTACGGCAACCTCAACGTACTTAACTTGTAAACAAGCGAAAATGGTGTCTTCCTCTGTCTTCCCTCAGTTAGCGTCGGTCAAACGATAGACTAGTCGGTTTTGCCATCGCAAGACGATTACCGATGCCGAAGAGAGAAGACTCTCGCTTGATTTACGACCTGATCCCCCCTCGCCGTCTGTGTCCTCTTTCCTCGTCGAAAGTATCTATTGCACGTGCCATACAGTCTCTTCGAATATACCGTGAAGTCTTTTAAATCGTATTCACCTTTCAAAAACGTTTGCGACATCTTAAAGGCACCTGTGGCTATCCTCGTAAAGAATATGCAGACTGCATGCAAATGACCGAGCCCGCGGGGATAATGCCCGAGGAAAGTCGGCGCTCGCTTTATATCGGTGGTTAAGACATTGATCGATCCGATATTCTTTCGACGTTTTCACGCGAGAGACACGTTAACCGCTCGCACTCACGTTGGTCAATGCACTCACGACGCACTTTTTTATTCCCCTTAACGCTCGCTCGCTTTGGAGTAGCCGGGGCTTTGGAAGAATTCACTAACACCCTGGGTAAGTCCTTCATGTGCATGAATCATGTCCCTCAGCCCGGAACGAAAATTAAACCGCGACACATACACGACCGCAGCCGCGGCCGCGTATAAGAGCGTTTTAATAAAACGTAGTAAACCGCCGGCAAGTGCGCCGCGCTATTTATTCGATGGCGCTTAAGTGCCAATAAAGCAGCCAGCTTGGAACGAGAGATTAGGGATGTAAACGGGTTTGACGCGTTCTTAGTTATCTCCCTGATTTTTTTTTCCTCGACGCGGATTTAAAGAAAAGAAAAGCGTGTTGATATTAATCAGTTATGTATAAGGGAGATAAACGTTGTAAGAGCCGATACAGTAACAGTAAACGTAACCGAATTTGACAAGTATGGTCTCCTATGGATGAGGCCACGAGGATTCGTACGAGTTACGAGTCCGTTTTGTCCTGTCGAACTTTTTTTATTATCGCTACACGTCGATCGCGGACTCGTCTTAACGACTCTGAACGAAACGGGGCCTCGATTTTACTTTTTTCGCCAGCCGTGGACGGACAATGGTCCAGATGGTCGGCATGGTCGGTGTGTGGGAGCGACTGTACGCACACGAGGAAGAGACTGTGCGACGATCCGCCACCCAGCCACGGTGGACGATCTTGCCAGGGCAGGGACATCAACGTGGCGAATTGCACCGGCGGCATGTGCAGCGGTAAGTCACCGGCAAACTTTTCTATGTCTTGATTGCGCCTCCCGACCGTCGCAATCTTTTTACGTATCGTAAAGTTCCGATGAGCCACGAGCTGCATCTCTCTGTCGTATCGAGTTTTAAACTAATGTAGTCCCTGTGGTAATATATTCTTCATTTCGTAAAGTAGAAATAAATATCATCTTTATTTAATTTTTTCAATGTTGAATTTAACGTGATTTCATAAAAAATAAAAAAACTGTTATTTTTTTCTTTGAAAAACAAGCGATTATATAATATATATGTATGTATCATTATACACTTATTATTTAAAAAAAAAAAAGAAATTACGGTTTCTTATTTTTTCTGAAATTGTGTTAAATTCAATATTAAAACACAGTAAAAAATTGTGCATACATATGGGTCCATACTATATGTTAAAATTTTCTTGTGTTACCACGTTTTGATTACTTCAATGTAAAATTAACATACCACTGATGTTATTATTTTTATATAATATTTTAATGTGTTACATTTATGTCAACTTTATAAATTAATACTTTGTATATGTCTCTTAGAAATGGAATATTATTTTGAGTACTTTTAACACAATTATTTCAAATAATCAACATGTCTCAAAGTTAATTTAATATGATTACGAACGAAAATGTTCTATTAACATTTCTTATAAGTAAAAATATAGTAAATGTAAAGTATTGTGTCAATTACTTAACATTTTTAATTTGTCAATAAGTAACACGATGAATAAGAGTTATTTTAACTTAAAATTTAGAATGGACTTTTTGGCACATGCAAAAATGTTAAAAACTTTTTACTGTGAAGACTTAAAAAGATAATCTTATTTTTTATGCATTATATATATATAAAACAAATCTATATATTTTTTATACATACATGTGTACGTATAGTTATTTAAAAAAATTTTAAACATAATTAGATGTCATTCACGCGCGATTTTTTTGTGTGTAGAATTAAAGTCTAAAACGGAATTGTGGACTTAGTGTTGTAACATAAAACAAATAGCGTTAACTAGCAAACATAGGGCATTTGTGAAAGTAGTTTTATCAGTGCTATCGAAATCCTTTAATTATCCAACTTACCGGCGCTTCCTTTTACAGTCGGCAACGCGAAGGTGGGCGGCGCTCATTTAACCGAGGAAGGTGAGTTGGGCAAGCAATAAAGCATTTTCCCGCTCTTTTAATCTCCCTCGATCCGTTTCCTTTTACGATTTTACCTCGCGTCGTTTTCCGTTGCGTTCCCGAGCCGACCGCGCTGCAAAGAGAAAAGTTTCTCGATTAGATAAGCTACGATCTCTCTGAGATGTACGCGGACCTCCTCCTCCGATTCGTTCCGGATTTGTAGACGCTCGCGAAAAAATAAAACGAGACGAGAGGAGTAGGAGGTTCCCTCGCGTATACAGGGCGCGACCGAGGCGTTCGACCGCGAAGCAAATGTCCTTAACTCGTCGTGCGACATTCTTGGATGGATTCTTCACGCCCGGTGCACGCCATTTATATTCCCGGCGACGCGGCGCTATGCCCGACGATCTGATACCATTCAAATCAGATGTTTTATACGCCTCGAAAAAGGCGGCAAAAATAGAGAGCGTGAATCCAGGCGCGGTGAACATTAGCATTATTCATTACTCCGGTATAATAACGCGAGTCGGGCCGCTCCGCGCTCGCGTCGTGGATCAAGCACCACGATCTACGCGCGCTTACGCTAAAAATAATTCCCGGAATGAAACGTCAGCCGATTTACTGTCCACGATATCGCCCGCTTTACCGCGACGTGTATTTGC
The DNA here is from genome assembly GCA_003595255.1 of Solenopsis fugax. Lineage (NCBI taxonomy): Eukaryota > Metazoa > Arthropoda > Insecta > Hymenoptera > Formicidae > Solenopsis > Solenopsis fugax. The sequence goes on along the minus strand of QKQZ01017952.1, from coordinate 7,869 downwards.
ACACGCGCGTTTTTCCACCACGATAACAAGCGCGGCCGGCTCTATTTACTTTTAATTACTCGACCGGTTAATTATTGACGCGCGAAGGCCCGGCATGATCGTCGCAACTCCCCTCGTTGCGCGATCCAAACAATCGTAACAATGAGGTGGCTGGTAGCCAAGGGTGGCCCACTGGTCCGTACAGACGCCAACCTCTCCCCCGCTCGTCCGCTCGCGCTACCCTAAGGTAGTAGCCAATTCTATCGACCGAAGCACATCAAAGTTGCACGCGATACGGCTACACCCCCTCTACCCCCCCCCTATGTTGCGCCGAGGGGCGGAGAGACTGGCTTTAATATCGAAGAAAATTATGTAATCGGTAGCCGTTACGCCCTCGCCGCGCCGCTCCGCTCAGGGGCGGAAGGGGGAAATTGATCGCGCATGCAAATAAAGTGCCATTATCCCGCGTGGCTCAGACCCGAGCGTGTACACGACTGGATCTCTCTTCGAGGGGGCTGGATGCCCCCGAAACACAACCCCCTTGAATCCAGAAGTGAGTTCGATTTTCCTGAAAGCGGCGATAAAATATAGATGGTAGATACCGCGCGCGCGCACGAGCTGCCGGAGAAACGTGATGCGATTTACCGCCTTACGGCGGCGGGCGTCTTGCGAGAAACCCGAGTCATCTCGGACTTCCCTCTGGTTTAAATATTTAAGACGCGATGCCGTCAATCGAGGTGGAACGTTTACAGTGGACAGCTCACATTGATCGATGCTGGAGAATGTCTCGATGCAGAATGTGAATTACAGGACTCTTCCGTGATAACGATATACGTAAATATAAAAACGTATGTAAAAGTTTTTATAAATATAAAAATACACAGTACACTCGCGTACGTTGTGCGATTGTTAGAAAGAAAATGAATAAATTTATCAATAGCAGAACTCAAAAGCATCTGCGCCACGCGCGACCTCTCGGAAATAAAGATGAAAAATAGCTCGAGATACATTAGATCCGGTTTATGAAGCGTCATCAATAGCTTCGAGGAAAATAAATCCCGACGCCCCTGCGGAAAGCCACTTTTCAAGCTGTCTTTAGGAGGAGGAGAGTGGGTGCCGCGAGCGTTCCCGATCTCGTCCCGCGGGTAACGACGTGGAACTATTGCGTTTTCGAAATCCCTCCTCTCCGAATTCGTATGCATTTTCGTCGCTGTCGTATATATTGACGTGCGAGGCACGTGTCGGGAACGCGGCGTACGCCAACGAGACACACATGATCCCGCGAAAGGGAGTTTGGGCTCGAAAGTCACGTAGCAGGGTTACGACCTCGTATGGCTTTGACATTCTAAAATTGGAAGAAGCTTAAGAGTGTCAGGCACTCTTCGCACGGCAGGCGGTTGAGGTATTTCTCGAAAAACTTTTACGACCACGGGGACATTTTCTACGCCGTGTCTCGTTTTGCAGCAGGACCGCGCCTACCACGGATGCATGGAGGGAAGCTTCCGTGAATGCTTAAGCACGCCAAGTAATCCGGTAAAAGAAAAAATTGCCCATAATTCAAATAGCGCGGCGAGGCTTCTGCCGCGCCGCGTTTTACCACGGGCTCAGTTTTATTTTCGAGAATTTCATTTCCTTCGGTTGTGCATTTACTTAACCATTATCCATATATCCGGAACGCGACGGCGGCGGTCGTAAAGCACCGCGGTGAATTTCATATCCGCGTAAGCGCGTCTCCTCGACGACACTTTGGCGTAATTTCGTCTATACGCCGCATACTTCGCTAAATGCTCGTTACATTTTGCGTTGCAATCTTGGTCGATCGTTTTAAAACGCTTCCCACACCCCACGCTTTTCGTCGACGCGACGAGCTCTCTCTCTCTCTCTCTCNGCTCTCTCTCTCTCTCTCTCTCTCTCTCTCTCTTCCCTTCCACCTCGGGCGCAACGCGGCACCCTGACGTAAAATTATTATTCCGCTTGAAGCGTGTTCGCGTCGCGGTGCTTTTATTGCGTACGTTAATGGCAGCGATAATAATGATCGGAATCTTTATGGCCGTACGAAATAACGCGGAGCTGTAAAACGATAAACTGACGCGCGCTAAAGAAAACGAGCGCGCGAAGGAAACGAGCGTGTCGCCGGTGTAAATGGAGAGGAACCTTAAAACTTTTCAACGACGCTCATAATATTTAGCGACGCGCGGGCGTTTAAACGCTCTATGAGGTGCTTTTAGGCTTCCTTTCGCCGTCACAAAAGAAGTCTCGCGTTACAAAGTAAATAAAAGTTACGTTAACGCGTTAAGGATTCACGAGAAAGCAGTGCGGTCGCACGGGTTGCGCGGGGTATATTGAAAATTGTTTTCACGCCATTTACGGTAACAAGCGCCCGATACCATCCGGCTAGGTAGAGCGAAATTTCTACGCGACCCGTCGCGCCTTCCTTCCACTAAAGATAAATAATGGAAGATAGGGAGGTATTAAAAGTTCGCAATGTGTGATTCTATTATAGCGAATCGCCAGATGGACGTAGCCTTATACGTCGGTCTAACGGTCGCCTGTGTGGTAATTGGTGGCTTGGCGATCTTTCTGGCGAGACTCCTGCGACGAAAAGGTCGTGATCATTCCCTCTACTCCATGGCTCGTAATGGTAAGCATTTAGCGTAGAGGTAAAAAACGAATGCACCATTAAATGAGAAAAAATTATACATTTCAGTCACGCGTTCTAATTACGTGAAACGCAAAACTTCTTTCTTGTTTTTTTTTTTTTAAGATTAACTTTCTTTTCACGATAATTAAAGATATTACGTTACAATTAATTAAATGAGGGAATAAAATAAATATCGTGTTGTATTATTTTGTGCTCGTTAAATTGTTTCCCGTAGGATTTCATGCTCATTATCGCGCCGAGAGATATTGTCTCTGTATCTCTCACGATTGGAAATGAACAAGATACTATTTCGAGATTAATAAAAATATTCATTATCTTAATTTTCTGAAAACTTGAATAATTAATCATTCGCGCAACAAAGTAAACGGAAATAAAATATTGTTGAAGCATTAATGATTAACAGATAGAGTCATCTATCAACGTATCGCAATAATTGATTTCTCTTTCGTACAAAAACAACGAATGAACGACAAGCGCGAAGTCTTTCGACCGTATAGCCCATGGCACACGTAGAATCGGAATAGTATCTCGGCGGCGTTTGTGCTCCGCAGCGCGCAGAGATACCCACGAGCCGTGCCTCGGCCGTGTGCGTTTCAGAATTCCAGCCGGAGTTCTTCCCGGATCAGGACAAGAAGCTGAGCCTGCAGCCGGATGTGACGGCGACGAGTGTGCCGGCCTGTTACGAGTATCCTTTCGACCCGAAGCTGTCGATGTCGAGATCCCTTTCGGAACACCACTACGATGTGCCGCACTTGTCGATCGCGCCGCAGCCGTCGCCGATGTCGCCCACGCCGAGCACTTCGACCCAGGAGTCATGCAGCGACAAGCAGATCCATTCCGACAGCGAGAACAGCGTTACTAGCTCTTACCCGTCCTCCGACTCCACGTACAACGTCGCCTCGGAGAGCGTCCGGTTGCCGAAGCTGGAGGCCGGAAATGTCGCCAGAGCGGCGGTGAACACGCGTGGCGCCCTGCTGGTCCTGCCAGACTCCGGGATCTCCATGTCGGTGCCCGAGGGAGCTGTTCCCAAGCCGCTGCGGGAGGAGCTCTATCTGGCGGTGCTCAACGAGGATCGTTACAGGCCCCGATTACCCGGTGAGTGCAAATTATTCATGGCGTTACGCGCCGCGGGAGGCGGATGTTGAGCTTTACGATCGCAGCTGCGAACCTTCGCAGTGTACACAGTTCGAGACATTCGCGATAGCGCGCGATGTTATTTTTATATCGACGCCCGTTCCGCGCACGTGCTTCGCGTGCTTCGAGAGTTATGTCCTGCTTGATTTGATGTTCAATATAGGGCATCGCTACACCGACTCTTTTGTGTTACGAAACGGTGGCAGGAGGGGGAGGGGAGGGGATAAAACCGTCTGGGGAAAAGAAACGATTTAACAAACCCTGATAATTTCGTTTTAGCCTTGATTGGAAAATCACACGCGTATACATGTTAAGTATATATCACGCAATTAATCAAGTGAGTCTAATGTGACGGATATTGCAATAACAACACCGGTGATAATGATAACGTACAATAACAGCATTAAGTTGAATAATTCACCCTCGTGCCGCTATTATTTCCGCTGTACGTAGCTCGTCCATATCTCGTTCGAGTCTCGATCCCGTATTTTTTCCCCCACAGACGGGATAACTCAGTTATCAGCTGTGGTGACCTGCGGTCCATCATCCGCGACCTTCAACAAGCCTGTGATCCTTCAATTTGAGCATTGCGCCATGTTGCATCCGGCAACTTGGGAACTGAGCGTTTGGGCATGCAACGGGATTAACGTCGACGACGGCTCGTCTTCGATCGCGTCGAAAGATCACCAATCAATTACGTGGAGCAGAGTGCTGACTCTAGGCAACGAGACCATCAACACGCCGCTGTTCACGCAGCTAGATCACGCGGAAGCTTTTATCGTGACCGAGCAACTTCGCGGTTACGTGTTAGCCGGGCAGAGCTGCGAGAATTCGATCGCCACGAAGAGATTGCGATTGGCATTGTTCGCCAGCCAGACCGGTCAATGCTGCGTCCGCGTTTACGCGGTGGAAGACACGAAGGCGGCAATGAAGGCCATCGTCGATCGGGAATCGCAAATCAGGGGCTATCTGTTGGACAAGCCGCGCACGTTGCTGTTCCAAGACAACGGGGAGTCGCTATGCGTCAGCCTCGAGGAAGTCGGCAACGAGTGGCAGAGCAAGTCGCCCACGGAACGTCAGGAAGTCCCGTTCCGGGACGTTTGGAACCGTCAGGAGAACGCCAAGCACGTGACCTTCGGCCTGGACACGGCCTTTGGCCCGACCACCACGAGGAGCTACAAGCTGCAAGTCTCGCAAGGAAACTCCGAAACGAGACAGGTCTTCAGAATCGTTTACGATGGCGCGAAACAGTTGATCTCTTCGGGTAGCGTCACGAGGCCACTCAGGGAAGTCACCGTGGTTAGCAGCGGACATGCTAACAACGCCACGACTGACTCCACCACTCTGCGACCGTTCCGGTTTACGAGATCCTTGAGGAAGCAGCTCTGCCAATGCTTAGACCCGCCAAACGCTCTGGGCAACGATTGGAGAATGTTAGCGCAGAGGCTTCAAGTCGACAGGTTAGTAACCCGACCAACAACCTTCCGTCTCGCTTCTTATTCAGAGTAGAGCTCTTCTTTAAATACGCAGCTATATTTATGCAGAGCGTGAAATACATTCACTAATGCCAAGAGAATTCATACGCTTCAACGCAAATCAAATAGCGTAGTAACGGTAAATATTTGCTTTAACGATACGATTAAATGGTTTTCTTTTAACGGGATAATATGATTAATCGTCTGAGTTATGTAATCTTTTTCACACCTTGTCACTTTTCACGGCTAATTTTAAAAATCACAATGTCAATAAAGTCTAACGTAACGAAGTTTTATTCGCGCTTTCATGTCTTGATAATATAAACGCTCTTTTTAAACGCGGTCTGCTTCGTCGGCGGTACAGCCGTCCAGTGTACCAGTTTCCTCGGTAATGCTCACGCAGCCGGTGTCTTCGTTCGTGTATAACAGGTACATCAATTACTTCGCGACTAAGGCCAGCCCGACCGAGCACATTCTGGATCTGTGGGAGGCGAGGCACCGGGAACCGACAGCGGTGACGGATCTGCTGAACCATCTTAGAGTAATGGGCAGGACCGACGCCGCCACGATTCTGGAGGCTCAGCTCGGCCCGTGGCTTTGAATAAACAGAAAACCGGATCTCGAAAAGAGCATTTTCAGCGGTGAGTGAAAGTCGAGACCGCGTCTTACGCCCACCCGCGAGAAGTGATCAGTGAATCAGTGTGTAATCGAACGGCGACCGATAAACTCGAGACCGATCGGCGAGTGAAACGGATCGTCGGAGTGAGTGCGTGCGTGCGTGCGTGCGAAAGAAAGAGTGAGATTAAAGAGGGCAGGAGAACTCGGTTCTCCGAACGGACTCATCGAAACACTGCCTTAATTATGCGCGACAAACGCGTCGGTACTTTTGTAAATAAACGTGGGAGCTAGCGGAAAGCCCGAGGATCCCCTTCTAAGAGATCTACGACCGCGTTGAGGCTCCGGACCGAGGAATGCTTACTCGGGAATTCGAGAGCGACGTGGTCCGTGAGAGAAGACCGCATATAATCGTGACGAAGTAATTAGGGACTGTGCATTTAGACGAACATACATGTACATACATACTAAAAAAATAACGCGCGCAGATACAGATGGATATATCCATTTTAGAGATGGATGTTTATATATATAAATATATGTTATATATATATATAGATATATATACAGGACACCAAGTAAAGTTCGAGCGGATCGGCAATATCCGCGAAACACTTCGAGACGCGACGACGTAATTTTTTATCGATTTGTTAACACGAATGCACGCATGAGCACGAGCGCGAGTGATTATTATTTTTCTGAGAATCGTGCCAAAATTACCTCGGTTTCGGTAAGCGTACACTTCCGTTAATTGTTACATCAGAGTTTCGTAAACGCCGTACATCTTTTTTATACGTGTCGACAATACAGATCGCGCTGCACGACAACGGTTTGGTGTGCGCGTCGTATGCGCATCGCTCACGAACGGGGGCAGCGCGCGATCACATAAAAACGAACTAATTACGACATGATTTAAACCGACGATTTATTTGAGAGAATTGTATATTTGTTACTTTCGACGAATAAAATATTCTTGTATACCTCAGAGTCGGACTCGCTCGTCTGTTATTATTGCATATCCGTGAAACTCCCATCCCTCCCGTGTCTATTAAAATTCCATCTGTCGAGTTTATTTATTAATCGGCGAATAAGACATAATATAAAGAGACTCGGGCATATGCCAAGTTTTTTTTTTCTTCACTATGATCCCGTTTGTCGTTTAGTCACTTTAAGTCTGTTTTATGAAACTTAAAATTATTTGGAAAGATAATGGAATTAAACTTAAAATTATTTGAAAAGATAATGGAATTAAACTTTTGCTGCATATACTTTTTAGTAATCGAACACTTTGCTAATTGTTCTAATGAATATTCTTAATATACATGTTTTAGAAAAGTTTAGAGTTTACATTGGTTTAGAGGAAAATACTGTTATATATTATGTCTAATGAACTTAACTAATTATATGATCTAATCTTTGTTTTGGAATAGTTTAATTTAAAAACATGTTTTTGTTTAGGTTACTTTTATTTAAACAGTAATAAACTTAAGACACGCTACTTTTATTTAATTCTTCATTTAAAAAAAGGGTTTTTGTTAGGAATTTTGGAAGACTAATATACACTTTTAAAAAAAGGGTTTTTGTTAGGAATTTTGGAAGACTAATATACGAATGACATTCTTTTATATACTTGCCGTACATTTTTTCTTTTTTTTATAAAAAAAGTCGAAACCGACCTTCGCTCTCCTGCTTATATTTGCCGCAATATATTATATTTTCAAGATGACCTCAAACATTTTCTAATAAATTTGAATAAATTTATTTCCATCTTAAATTATGTTCCTCTTTGCAAACGCGATGTAATTCCCAAAATCCACGTGGAATCTCTTCTGACATGAAATCTCATATCAAGATTGCTGATGCTGTAAAGAACGTTGCACCGTAATAACTCTGCAAACATACTTTATCGGCATACTGTCAATAATTTTTTGCTAGCGAAGGAACATCCTTCTTGGTCGGTATTAAAGGCGCACCTTCGCGGGCGCGCGCGCGCGCGCGAGCGAG
>QKQZ01017951.1:0-21042 GCA_003595255.1 Solenopsis fugax | reverse complement strand
TGCGCGGCGACCAAAAGGAGAAAAGAAACCTTTCGAGACGCCGCGCGCCGCGACGCGAAGAGTTATTTATGAACTTTCAAGAGGCTGCGAGAGAGAAAAATATCCTTGAGCCGGGAAAGGGTTAATTTTGAAATTTTTTTTTCTCTAACTGAAGGATCGAAGAAGCGATCGGAGATAACTAAGCTGAGCTAGATTGAAAATAAATTTGAGATTTATCGTTAATCGCTTTTACAAATTGACAACAATTTCGAGATTTCGCGCAGCAACATCCACGTCCACGTCCACGTCCACGTCACGCTGTTAGTCCCTTATTTACCTTCTTTATCGTGAGCGTCGAACGAGCTGCGTGATAATTAAATCGAAAACGCGGCGTCGTTGTGCCAGTTTTACGCCTGTGGCCGTCGATTTATCGTTACCGTTTTAATTCGCCGACCTAATCGGCGTGGAGGCGGCACGCGGGCCACTAGTTTAAACGCAATTAATCTCTGCTTTAGTTCATTTGATACGAATGCTCCCTTTCTCTTCCCTCTCGCCCCTCTCACCCCTTCAGCCCTCGCCGCCGATGCGCGACGCTGGCCTCGTTAACGCGTGTTAAGGATGTTGCATCGCTCGCCGTAACGAACGAACGCTGTTGCCTGAGGAAAGAGTGTACCATTGGTCGATGCTTGCTTGCCGCTGCAGCCGATCTCAACAGCCTCCGTTTTGCGCCCTCCATCCCCTCTGTTTCCTATCTCCTCTCTGCCTTCACCTCCGCTGTATCTATCTCCCGGGTGAAATAACTTACTTACAAGCGCAATTAATTCGCCCGAGTAATTACCGGGCTAATGGCCCGTAAAATTAAGAACCTGTAACCCGGTCGGTGCGCGTTTACACGCGTTTGCCTCTTCGTTTCATATTTCTCACGCGCGCATTCTCTCTTGCTCCCTCTCTGCTCCCTCTCTGCTCCTTCTCTGCAACTGCTGGCAGTGCTGGACCACCTTTCAAATACACTCGCTCGGCGGACTCGAGTACGTTATCGCGATTAGTGATAATTAATAACACGTTAGTTGAAAGAGCTCCGTTTTCTGGACACCGGTTGCTGCACGATTTGAGGGAAATGGTTTATGATGCAATCGTCAACCTCGAAAAACGACATCCTCCATTTCTGAGAAATATTTATTACGTCTATTTTGTCGTTAATTACATCACATGAAATTTCTCAGTTACACTGACTTTCTTACATAATTATTTAAGTAATTAAAGAGATTTGCGCCAATTGCTAATATTACGGAATACTTTAGTCTAAAGTGTAAGAAAGTTTTCTTATTTTTAGGAATTTTTTTTAGAAAAGAAATCTACTGCACATATTTTTCTATGCTTTTGCATACCTACTTGTATAGTTAAATGTTTATTAATTTTTATATTATGTTTTAAAAATAAACACATTTTGCAAATTTGACAATTTCTCAAAAATTTCTATTGAAGCTATCGACTTTATCTTTTGCATATACATAAAATACATGTATGAATTAGGATTATTGCGATATCTATAAATTAACCATTTTTTTCATATTAAATTTAATTGATTTAAAAATATCGATACTTATCTATTAAAATCGCGTCATCTTAATAATTTATATTTATTTTTCATTTATCCTAGTTTATGTGATAAACAAACATGTATTTTGCATATATACAAAAGTTGAAGTCAATAGCTTAGTTTTAGTAGTTTCTGAGAAATCATGACAACCACCAACTTAAATATGTTTGTTCTTAAATTTACATAACAAAAACTAATAATGAACAAAATTTGTAACAAAATTTGTAGATATTTACTAAATATATACGAGTAGATGTGTAAAAGCATAGAAGGATTGATGCAGCAGTTGCTTTAAAAAAATTCTTAAAAAATAAGCAATTTTTTTCGCCTTTTAGACTAAAGTATGTATACATATCTTCTTAATTCCTTAATTAATTACTAAAGTATATCATGGAAAATTTCTCTGTTACAGTACTATGAGATGTCGTACGGCCTAAATGTGGAAATGCACAAGCAGGTGAGTTTGAACTTATATAATAATCTTATTCCGATCTCGGATTTCCCTTGCCGAGAAAAAACTTGATTTCGCTTTTCCTTGTAAGACTTGTTCTTTCTTATTATTCTCTTATTATTTGCACTCTTTGTGTACATTAAAGCACTTTTATTTTCCAAGTATTATTATTATTACAGGTTTGCATTCTGTTTCTGTACATTCTACTTTATTCTTATGTATCATAATCTTTCCGACTTTACTCAGAGAGTTTTACCTTATCTTCTTTATTTATCTTCTGATATTTAATATCGATTTTACAATTTTCTTGTGCATGTAGAATAAAATAGATCTCCCTCTCTGCGACGGAACTAGAGACACTAGTGATGCGTGTGGAGAAGAAGTTAGGTGACAAAAGACACGAGTAACACGCGAATTTAGTTCTTTCCTCGGTAGCGTCCGTTTCAGAAATCCTTCGAACGACGATAGCAACGTTTCCGCGTTTCCTTCTTGAGATGCCACAATATTTATTTATTTATGACTCAATGTCCGGCAAACGCTATAGGTCGTTGGGCTAGGCTAGGTTCAAAGAACGACAAAGGCTGCATCTCGAGATTCTCGCACGGAGAACGGTGGAAAATCGTTGTCGCGTCGCGTCGCGTCGCGTCAGTGGGAGGGCTCGACTCCGTAAATATCGTCTCATTATTTCGTGTGTCTTACGCATTTCGCGAGTGCTTTATTCTCGGAATACGTAGCGTCGCCGAAGACACGCCGAAACGCGCGGACGCGACGAAAATAGAAGAACGCCCCGTTGACAGCAGATCGCCTCCCGGTCAGAAATGTGTAGCCAGGCCTTGCTCGTTCCTCGCGCGTTTAAGACCACGAAGCGTTAGGCGGTCTGGGCGATCACCGCCTAACTCGTGTGCTTTCATTACTCACTCGGCGCGTTGCGCGTCTTTCCGTCCGTTGAGATGCGGCCTGGGGCCTGGGGAACATTCGAGACCGCGCGCGCAGCTGGGATCTAAACCTATTACTATTACCCCCGTGTGTGCGATGCGGCGTGTTCCACATCTCTGTTTCCGAGAATTCTTAATCCGCCTGTCGAGCCATCGCATCGGCTTAAAACACGCCGTATTCGCAACAATTCGAAAATATCTCGAGAAAATCCGCAGCGTTTTTGGAAATTTTTTTCAACACGAGCCTTTTTATTTATGGCATTCTTTGCGACGCAATCTTTGTGACAAATGTTAAATTTTTTAATTGTTTGCTGTACTAACGTTTACTATACTAACTTATCAAATATCAAATTATATTTATAATAAAATTTCTTTAATCCATTATCTTAATTATTTTTCTTCATTTTATCGTGTATTTGCAAATTACTATTACAGACGGAGATTTGTAAGAGATTGAACAATATCATCACACAAATCATGCCGTTTCTTTCTCAAGAGCATCAACAGCAAGTCGCTGGAGCGCTTGATCGGGCGAAGCAAGTTACGATGACCGAATTAAATACTATAATGGGAGTAAGTATATAAATACAGTACAATAAAAAAAGCGTTAAACACACACACACACACGAACAAGTATTGCGAACAAGCTTAATATTTTTCAAATTTTCGGCATTTTTTAGCAAAAGTATGACAAGGTATAATTCTTTTATTTTCGTTATTATTTCGTCATCGTTATATATTGTTCATGTTTCGGATTTTCTTTATTTCATAACCGCGATAATAACCGCAATTGCGTGCGGAACGTGGGATTGACATTCGGCAGACGCGTCGTGTATAATTAAGTTCCGAGTTGATTCTCGCGCGCATGATTCGAATAATTTCTCAGTCCCGCCATTGTCGAGACAAGCACATGCCGAAAGAAACAAATGCTCAGGGAGATTATAATCGGAAAATCTAAATGCTTCAATCTGTTAAAAAATTATATAGAATACTATTTAAAGCAAAACTAATATTTTTAATTAAATTTTAATACTTAAAATTTCAAACCACTTTGCAATATAGTTTTTAAAAAACAAAAGTTTAAGTTGGAATTTTATACATGGCATCAAATGATAAATATATCACGTTGCATTATTTTTTAAAATACTTTGATTTACGTCAAAATTATATAAATAATTAAAGCTTTAAACTTTTTGTATGTCTTTCCAAAAATTCCATCTAGTTTTTTCTTATATAAGTAAAAAGCTAATGAAAGTATGCGTATGAATTAAAGATGACTTTTGATGGCTAAAGAAATATAACAGAAAATTTACAAAACGCGGCAACGCTGTTGAAAAAATAATTAAAAAAATTACAAAAATATTGATTAAAGAACCAAGCTGTTGTAAGGCTCCAAGTATTGATGATAAGTATTGAAACATCGTAGGTTAACTGTTTAATTGTACAATCACGTCCTATCTTTTTAACGGCAAAAATATGCATAAACAATATGTAAAATGTTATTAATTTTAAAATCTTATTAACTATAATATCATCAAAAACATTTCATTAATTCAATTTTGTTTTCATCTCATGGAATTCAAATACATACTATAATTTCAACAATTGTTATGTTCTCAGTAATACAAGTCAATTTTTGCTGAGATCTGTATCGATCATATAGTATATCTCCTTAAGGTCGCATCATCGCGCGACACAATATACGTTCTTCTTTAAGCCTCGAACAATTGTGTCGAATTATTGTTTCACAAATATTTGTTTCACATTTGATTGAAGTAATTTCTATTACATTTGTATATCTTCACACTTTGTAAAGTGTTTCATCGATAAATTAATATCAAATGACGGAATAAAAACATTTGTTAGATCTTACTCGTAGAGATGCGTCCTATTAAGATGTCTTTTATTGCGACGAGAGTGGAAAAAAATAATCTCATTGACAAGGGCGTTGCGGCACAAACCGCAATCTCGCCAATCTGTCATTACGCGACGCGCATCGCTGTATATACGCGAAATATAATTAGCGTGCTAGTATGTTACGGGCTGTCGAGAGGGGTTCGTGGCGAAGGGATTCGCACGACGGGGAAAGTACAGGGTGGCGGGTGGTGGCACACAAAACGCCGCGCGCGCGGAGGGAAAGGGTGCGGCGCGGCGTAGACCGAAGGGACGATGAAGGCAAATAGACAGAAGCGCTAACCCTCATGAATATGTATTATTCGGTAAACAGAGGTTGAATCAATATTTCGTTTAATAACACTGCGCGAGGAACGTATAGTCCTCCATCCCCGCTTCCTCCCTTCTTCCCCACAATCCTCTTCCATCTTCCTCCCGTTCACCTCGTGCGAAACGCGATGACGTGGTCGCGAGGTTCTCCAAGCCTTCTCTTTCTCTCTCACTCTCTCTCTCTCTCTCTCTCTCTCTCTCTCTCTCTCTCTCTCTCTCTCTCTCTCTCTCTCTCTCTCTCTCTCTCTCTCTCTCTCTCTCTCTCTCTCTCTCTCTCTCTCTCTCTCTCTCTCTCTCTCTCTCTCTCTCTCTCTCTCTCTCTCTCTCTCTCTCTCTCTCTCTCTCTCTCTCTCTCTCTCTCTCTCTCTCTCTCTCTCTCTCTCTCTCTCTCTCTCTCTCTCTCTCTCTCTCTCTCTCTCTCTCTCTCTCTCTCTCTCTCTCTCTCTCTCTCTCTCTCTCTCTCTCTCTCTCTCTCTCTCTCTCTCTCTCTCTCTCTCTCTCTCTCTCTCTCTCTCTCTCTCTCTCTCTCTCTCTCTCTCTCTCTCTCTCTCTCTCTCTCTCTCTCTCTCTCTCTCTCTTCCATTCGCTGCTTCCTCCGTTCCCGCGTTGTTGTACGTATTATTCACGGCGCGTTAAACCTCGTTTGGGACTATTACGTTTCGTTTCACGCGCCGGAAACGAACGCCGCGATTTTCGACATGCCTCGCGTCCGTCGATAACGCGCGAGTTTTACCTATGCAAGGGTTTCACGAAGGCCGACATATTTTTTAACGTCATCCGTATTTACGACATTAATCAGAAATTTTATTCTAAACAATGTTGAATTACCGTCTACCATCTTGTTCCCCTCTCCCTCGCGTTTACCTTTGACATATTTTATTTTGTGTAATGATACACTTTTATCTACTGTAATAATATGCGCGTCGCGAGTTTTTTCAACTTGCGCTTTTTCGTAGCCAATTGTCGGCTCTAATAGTCCAGGTTCTTGGGAATCTTCACACGTACAACAAAACCACACACGCACACACACACACACACAAAATCGATTTGCAAATGATATTTTGCATGTACGGTTACAGCAGCAGAGGCCAGACATACCGCGGTTCCTTCAGCAAATGCACGCTCAGCAAATACCACCGGGAGCGGCGATGGCTCATCCGGGTCTACCTGGACTTCCCGGATTGGGGCCAGCTGCCGGTCTTCCGGTACCAACTTCCGCGTCCGCGGCTTTGCTGACTGGTCTCGGACTGAATCCTGGGCCACCCGCGGCCCCTGGTACAACCGCCGCCGCGCATTCCCTGTCGATGCTCATCAAGCCTGAGATCCATCGTGGTCAACAGGATGATCTGAAGAGCAACGGCGGTAAGTCGACTGTATTCTCGATATCTTTGATATGCAACATAGCAACCGCATCGTATCGCTGTATCAGGTGACTCGAAACCGCCTCTCTCTCATCTTCCATCCACTTTGTCTACATTCAAACTTTTTATCTCCTCTAATGTTTTATTAATTATGAAATCTCCAGTTGTTACACATTCGTCGAGACATTTTATGTTATTCAATTTCATGCGATTCTAAAGATAATGACTTACACCGATCTTTTTTGTTTTTTTTAAATCTTTTGCAATAGATTATTATTATCCAACGTGATAAACGGAAAAAGGAAAAACTCTCGGATGAAATTTTGACCTCTGGTCATGTTTGATTTAACGATTAAAACCAGTATAAAAAAAATGCTGTTTGCATGGTAATATTTTTAGTTTTATATAATAGAAATGGAAAAAACCGATTGAAATAAACATAGATATGATATAACATTGGTATACATATAACTTTTCGGTATTACATCGGGTATTATTACTCCTATATTATTGAAGATACTAATGTAGGAAATTGTAGTTTCTGCTACTTCCTTTGCAATGCAAAGTCGAGAACAAGCAGACTTAAAGTTTCTGCTGTAAATTTAAAAAAAAATGATAACGCGATCGTAATTAATTGTCAAGTTCCGAATTTACATACCTTATTTCGTTCATTTCATCTATTTTGCGAGATATATATCATGAGTACACTACGAATCCAATTGATTTGATAACATTCAGTAATGTTCAATCATGTACGTACATATGTATAATCCCTTATAATATCGGAAAGTTATGTATATACCGGTATTATGAAAATTTCGGTTATGTGTTGATATTCGGACGTTCAGTATCGATATAATTAAAGATTTTTAGCAACGCAGTTTTAACATCAGGCACAAGTGCAAGAGCGAAATTATTTCGCTCTGGTTCCTGAATAATTATTTATCATATAATCACGCGAGAGAGTGAACTGTCTGCCGATCACAAAGTTAACGAACATTCGGCGAAGGGGGAGGGTGCAGCGCGTACATATATATAATATATATTTATTATATGTATATATGCACGTGTATAGGCGAGACTTTTGACGGCCTCTCTTTTTCTCTCACCGGGAAATGTTCAAAGCGCTTTATTACGGGTATCCGCTTTCGGCGGAGCGAGCGTGTTTGCGTCACCCTGTTAGCGGACGCGCTAGCGGCGGTTTTCAGCGAAAAGCGCGCATAAATATGCATGAAGATCATTTATATGGGTGCCATCCGGGCCCTCTCTGCCCTCTCGCCCTCTCGCCCTTCTCCCACGGCTCCAACGACGGCTACTGACCGTCGTTTTACGACGCAGCACGTTATTAACATTTATCGATACTCGACATTCGATCGTTCTCAATATATACTCGTGCGATTCCTTCGTATCTTATCGCACACGGCATACATTTATATAACATGCCGGATCGCTCATTTTTAACATTCAAGTATTTATGTACACATGATGGGATCCGATTAGCAATCTAGTATATTTATACGAAAAACCTATGTTTAGATGCACTATTTTCATTTTTGCAGCGTACGTGCATTGCTGTATGCAATATTGTCTGTTTGCTTTCAGGTCTGAGTTCGACGGAGGATAGACACGTAAGTAACATTTCTTTCCATTTTACCATAGTACGTTATTTAACCTGCGATGTTGAAACGTCGATTCACGAGAATCTCAAAGGATTGCGAACGCGATCGTTTCTTCTATTTGATTAGTGAACAAACGATCACGCAATAATCAATGTTTGATATATTACGTCGATATTTCGGTGGTTGGTCAAAGTAAAAAAAAAATGTTGAATTAATATACGATACAATACACAGTCAAGGGTGTTTCCCATAAAATTAATTAAAGTTATCTATTAAATGCAAAAAATTTGCCACGTATTGCGTCACGCTGCGGGAAACATTTTATTTTTTGAGACGAAGAAGACGAAGAAGAGTCTTGTAAAAGTTAACGAAACGTTTACGGAGACTATTTGTCGCGCTTTACAAAAGCGATGTGTATTTTGCTATACGGTATATATACGTGAAAACGCGTACGGCTTGTACAACGTACACTCGACCGAGTGGCACTTATCGTGGCCTCGTGTATTACACGCACATTACGCGCGTGTAACTTGACTCACGCGCGCGTCAAGAGTGCAACGAGCGCCGCTTCAACGTACTTCGCGTACGAGTGCGTGCTGCATATTGCAATTTATACTTTCGACTGGCTCTCGCGTATACTGGGTGCTGGGTGCGAGGAGGAGGAGGAGCGCAAAGTGGCGAGAACGGGAGACAAAGAGGAGACGGTAGCAGCGTCACTTTACCACCGAGCTATTTGCATAATTTCAAGTAACCCCGGTTTCTCTTCCCTCAATAGCGAGACTTTTGCAGAGAAGTAGGCTCCACGCGCACTTGTAACTTTTTTTGTCCTCGCGCCTCGAACGCGCGAGACACGAGCGTTCGAGCGTGTGAGAGGGTTGGATGGCAGCGACACGATTCACCATGTACCCGAGATAAGCTGTCGCTTAATTTAGGAATTAGATTCCAAAAAAAGCGAACCCACATACATATATCCTTTACTTCGAAGAGATCGCGGCGCGGCACGTCCGCGTCCTCGAAAACGGTGATCCCAGACGCGCCGCGCGGTCGGGGTAAAAAGGAAGGCGAGAAAGAATAACGTCGGGGCCGGGAGGGTGAAAGAGAGGAAGGGGTGTATCTTGTATTACGGGTTTGCCGCGAGCCTGTAATCATCGCGGGACCGCGAAACGCCCATCGACGCCCTCTCATTCCGCCTCTCGCCATTCTATTTTCTTCTCTCCTCGCCCGGTCTCCTCGCTAGCTCCGTCCACCGTTCTGCCCGGTGGTGTCTGGTGCGCATCACTTTTCCCCTATTGTGGGGCCCACAATCGCCCTATCTCGCGTCGCGCGGTCGTGCTTTTTTTTGTTCCTCCTC
Organism: Solenopsis fugax; assembly: GCA_003595255.1. NCBI lineage: Eukaryota > Metazoa > Arthropoda > Insecta > Hymenoptera > Formicidae > Solenopsis > Solenopsis fugax. The sequence goes on along the minus strand of QKQZ01017951.1, from coordinate 11,523 downwards.
TCCGATTGGACCGGCCGCGGCGCTTCGTCGACCTCATGTCGATGCGCTTATTCTATAATAATTATCGGCTTTCGCAGCTAGACCTTGGGATGCGCCGCAGCATCTCTCCCTTTTCGTTCGTTTGTTTTTCTAAGCATCTTTCGCTCGCATATCCCAAATTCCGTTGCTATCCATTGCGGATTGATCGACGAAACGGCCGGGTTGGCGCGCAAACGAGACGTGCGCAAACTTTTCCATCGGTGCAGGCCCTCTCCTCTCACGCGGAAAAATTCACGAGAATTTATTATCGAAACGCGCGCTAATATTAGATTCTTTTCGAATTTTCTGCAGTACGTTTGTGTCTACGCTGGATTTTCGATGGGCACTATACAGTTGCCAACATTATTGCGGTCGTCTCCGTAATTATGCTAACTCGTAAATTAGCAGACACTTGTCGCGTACGATCATCGAATAAGCTCTGAGCATTATTATTATTATTATTATTTTTTTACATTCGTTTGCAAGTACTATTTACATCGTGCAATTTATCCACTCCACGTATCTATGTTTATCTTCGAATGTATGTATATACCGGTATACCGCTGCTGCGTTTGAGGGGATTTTTTCCGGGGTGTATGATAAATAATGCTTAATAGATAGAAAATAAATAAATAAATATATAAATTTTGTGAAACACCGTCGGCCAGAGACACGCGCGACGCGCGATTTTATATCGTATGCGCGTACCGACCGCTTCGCGCCGCTCGTTAAATTGATATCTCGTTGAAAAGCGTCACACAGATGAAAAATCGTCGCGCGGCAGCGATGGAAGTTACGTTTTAATACGTTCGCAATGAGTCGGATATCAGGGTGGGCGATAGTAGGGTAAAGTCGAAATCGATTATCGCGGGGCGCTCGCGTGACGATTGATAATAACCCGCGTCGACGCCGGTAATTACGGTTTTGTCACGTTCGTCGGCGCCGCAGGGAATATGTGGCTAATCCGTTGTTCCAGCCTGTACTTGCCGCGCGGTGTCTGTTGTTAAACGAGATTAACGATATCCGCGGGAGATTAACGGAGGGGTAGCGGGAAAAGCGGGAGGACCCGTAGTATATCCGTTCGAACGACGCGTATCTTCATCCCGTATCGCGTGTTTCAGTTTACGTCGGTATATACCGCCGCGTATCGCAAACGCGAACGTCTATCTTTGAGGAGAGGAGGTTTCTCTGCTATCGAGCGTCGTAGTTGGAGTATCGACAATCCGCACCGCGCCACGCGCGATTATTATACGATTCGCTTCACATTCCTCGTAGCGATCGAGTATATACACGCGGCAGTAAATGTACGCGGCAATTATTTACCGTCGCCCTTTGCGTAATAAAGTGGCGTCGTCGCTACACCGCGTGTGTTTTACAGCGGGGCTCGATATCGCCAGCCGACAAGTACAACCGAGCCCGCACGCCGCAGGAGACAACCCACCACACTCACCATTCTCATCACACGCAGAATCACCACGATCACTCGATGCTCCCGATGAAGAAGATGAAGAAAGACCACGAGCCATGTAAAGACGCGGGACATGTAAGTGCTTAGTAACAAAAAGATTATCTCACATATATGTGTAGTTTTCAGTCCGTACAACGGACCGCACGCAGTTATTAATAGTGAAGTGTTTTTTTTTTATCAACTCTTGTTTTAAAACGGTGTTAGTTATAACTACATATTTAGTGAGAATATATTCAACCTTCGAGATGTAATATCAATCTATGAAACCGCTATTCGAACGTTTTCCATTTCTCTCACTCAAGAGTAAATAGTTTTCTTGTTGAAAAGATTTTTTTCTTTTCAAATTTATGTCGCTTTTACTTACTAGCTCCTGATGCTCTTGCCGAAAGTTTGGGATTAAAATCGACTTTTTTGATCGTTTTTTTCGCAAACGATAGCAGAATATAGTAACATAGTGATTTGCTAGATCGATATCACGCAACGTAGTTGATAGAAAACTATTACTTGAAAAATATGACAAGCTTAATCGCGCGCGATTATCGCAATATATATATATATGTATATATATATGTGTCCTGCGTACAGAGTGATGGCGAGAAGAGCGATCAGGATCTAATTGTGGATGACGGTAGCGACGGTCCACCCAGTCCAGTGATGAATGGCGTAACGTCGCCTCGCGAGAACGGTCTCGACAAGGTTTCGTCGGTGGTGGTGCCGTCGATGGGGGCCGCTGGCGTGCAAGCCTTAGGGAAGAAAGACCTGGCGCCGCACTCGCCTAGAAGCGGTACAAGCAGCAACGCGAGTACGCCATCAGCGAAGAAGATGGAGGAACGCGAGAAACCAACGACGCCAATCTCGAAGCCGTTCACACCGACGTCTGGCGGACCTACGGCGGTAGCAGCGGCGGCGGCAATCGGCAGTATAAAGTCTTCGACCTCGGGTAAACCCTTGATAGGGCCGCCGGTGCCACCCGGTTCGGTGCCACCACCTGCAGCTTATCCGAGTTCATTGCATTATCCATCGCCCGGTCTGCCACCGCCGCATAATCTTGCGCCGGTAACGCACGGCCAACATCCGCATGTCGACGTGATGGCATATAACGGTTACGCGACACCCCGACCACCCGCTGCCTTGCAACAACTGTACGATCCGCACGCGGCTCTGAGGACTTCCTCAGTTGGGACACAGGGAGGGAAACCGTGAGTACTCAAATCCATCAATCCGCGGACTTTCTGATCCGCACGCGCGGCCGGCGCGGCGCGGCGTAACTCACTTGCGTCGCTCAGCGGAAATTTCGGTTGTTCGTTAATCCTAAATCTCTTTATTAATATCTCTTCACTAATAATGCGTGAGCATCGAACAGTGTAAAAAAAAATAAGATAAAATTAATTGAAAATTAGATGTAAAAATCAATTTCTTTCAAAATCAAATCGCAAGTAAAATTAATTGGTCAAACGTAAATCTTGTCGTTGAAATTTGAGCTATACAACTGGTAATTGATATCGGAGATCGGGAGAGACTTATCGTGATCGTTACCGGAGTTTCGGGGTTTCGCAGTGCGTACAGCTACCATGTGTTGAGCGACGGGCAGATCCAGCCAGTGCCGTTCCCGCAGGATGCTCTTATGGGTCCAGGAATACCGCGCGTCGCGCGTCAGATTAGTACCCTCGATCACGGTGAAGTAGTCTGCGCAGTGACAATCTCGAATCCAACCAAATACGTCTATACCGGTGGTAAAGGCTGCGTCAAAGTTTGGGACATAGGCCAAGCAGGTATGAACGAAGTAAAGCCTGTTTCGCAACTGGACTGTTTACAACGCGACAATTATATCAGGTCAGTAAAAGCTTGTGCGATCTTGCTTCATCAAAATAGTCTTTAGACTCCTATATTGCAAGATGCATTGAGAATAAAGGCGCAAACGGTATATACTAAAAGCGATCTTGCTTCGCGCGCTTCTCTGACGCAGATCGGTCAAATTACTTCCGGACGGTAGGACGTTAATCGTCGGTGGTGAAGCCAGTCAACTGAGTATCTGGGATTTGGCTAGTCCGACACCGAGAATCAAAGCTGAACTGACCTCTTCGGCACCGGCGTGTTACGCCCTAGCTATCTCGCCGGACTCAAAGGTCTGTTTTAGCTGTTGCAGCGATGGGAACATTGCTGTTTGGGATTTGCAGAATCAAGCCTTGGTCAGGCAATTCCAAGGTCATACCGATGGAGCTTCATGCATCGATATTTCCGCCGACGGTTCGAAGCTTTGGACGGGAGGTCTCGATAATACTGTCCGTTCCTGGGATCTGCGGGAGGGTAGACAGTTGCAGCAGCACGATTTCAACTCGCAAATATTCTCTCTTGGTTTCTGTCCCACTGGCGAATGGTTAGCAGTCGGAATGGAGAATTCAAACGTCGAGGTATTACACGCCACGAAATCGGACAAGTACCAGCTACACCTGCACGAATCTTGCGTACTGTCGCTGAGATTTGCTTCATGCGGCAAGTGGTTCGTTTCTACAGGGAAGGATAATCTGCTGAATGCCTGGCGCACGCCGTACGGAGCATCGATATTCCAGGTTGGTACCCTAATTTCCAACTAATTAGTTACAATCTCCTCGTCTATCGTTTCTCAACGCGAACAAAGAAACCTTCGAATGCAATAACTGATCTGTGAAACCGTTCAGATATGTTATTGCCATTTTTTATTGACACAGTTACACATTTGAAATGTCGCTAAACTGCAAGAAAAAGATCTGAATGTTTAATTTATCGAATAAACATTATGGTAAATCGAAAGTGTTTTGAATCAAAAATGTTTAAGGGACGCGAATGAAAGAATGCACACATTTGACATTTAAATTTAGATTCTTTAAAGTCATCTGCGCTCGTTACAAGTCCGGCGTGCAAATTACACAAATTACGTTCGCACCTTTCACGCGACGAGTAAGTACGGTGTTACGCGCGCGAGACAAGATGGCAAGAGAGACCGGCCGCGGCGAGGCGGCGAGGCGTCGAGGACGCTCGCGAAACAGCTCATTAAGGAACACTATATAATTACGCGATATAAACGAGCCATCGAGACGTGACTCGATAAGCAGAAAAAAAGCTGATTTATAATGCTTGTGAATAATCGCTCTGTATGTGCTGAACGCGCGATTTCGTTATCGAGCGGAATTCAAAAGAATTCAGACACAATAATAATAATTAGATATACGCGGCGGCTCATAAATATGTTTACATTTTTTGTCGTTTTGTAAAACGAGCAAGCGAGTCTCCCGACGTTCCCTTGAATTTTTTTTTACAACGTCCTCCTATCCTTCTTTTCCCTCTTTCTCTCTCCTCCTCTCCCTCCGCTCCCTCCGCGTGCAAGCAAGCGGCGTGTTATTACAACTATTATCGCACGCTTACTCGACGATAAGTTTGTCGATTATATTTACAGGCAAAGGAATCCTCGTCGGTACTTAGTTGCGATATATCGACAGATGACAAGTACATCGTCACCGGTTCCGGTGACAAAAAGGCTACCGTTTACGAGATCGTATACGTATGAGACGTATAGCTCCGTGTGACAGGTTATCAACTGGCCATTCCATGGAAACAGAGCGTTCTTTCGGAACTGTTATGACGGATGTGATACACCGTTGCTGATTCTCTTTGTTATCGCTATTGTTACTCGCTCGTTGACAAAAAGTGGGATCGTCGACGCAAGGCCGAGCCAAACGGACACAGAAGATTTGATATTTTCCAGATTTTAAACGCTCGTCAATGTTTCCATTGAAACAAAAATCTGGAAAATATATACTCGAGACTGCGATACAACGATGTAAATATAGGAGCCTAAAGAATAACGCGATAGCATTATATAACATCATTTTAGAGATTTGAAAGGCTTGACAGAAAAAAGTATTTTTCTTCTTGATATTTCTAATAAAATTTTTATATATAGATCACTTATAGCTACTTTTTTTCCATCAGATTGCGATCGAATAGAAAATTTGTGTTCTTCATGAAACCGGATTTATCTTATTTCAAACACTGCTATGAAATAATATTGATTTGATTTCATTAAGTTCCGCAAATTAATGTCCGGAACGAAAAAAGTTGCCATTATAGCCCCTACTGCCGATTGTTCAGTATTTTACATACTGTGTTAGATTGCGATCCGTTTCGCTTGGCGCGTACGATCGCTTTTTGATTGTGATTATTCATGTCTCTTATTTGTACATTTTGTAAATAACAGGTTTTAAGTATACCGTGATATTTTTCTACTACTCCGTAAGAGCGAGATGACAAGTGTGGCAATTGTAAATATCTCAAAATTAAGAAATTTATAAGAGGTCAGACATGAAGAATTGATCAAATAAATGATATAATAAATGATAATTAAGACTAGTTTATCTTAACCTTGCTTAATATCTTCTTCCCGATTCTCCCTTCCCACGACTTTTATCTGTGTGCCATGGAAAGAAATATTTTTTTGTTACTGATTTTCTTTTAATGTACACAATTCGGCATGCGGAAAAATGTGAAAAGTCAGTAATGGGGAAAGGCGGTTTGGCGAAACGACGAGATGACCTGTCGCTCTGTTAAAAAACAAAATGATTAGTGGCCGGCACGCCGATAAAATCGGGGCTGCGCACACAGCGGGCAGGTGTCGGTGGAAATAAAAAACAAGGACCACTCGTTACTCCATCCACGCGAACGTTGTTAGCGCAAAAAAGAGACATCAACAATATTTAGTTGTATATGCCGGGGCGCAGCGCGGGCAGCGGCGGATCGTCATGAAAATTACGACACTATTTCGCCGATAAAAAAACAAAAAAAAAGAGCAGTCACTGCCGCTCGCGCGGGCAGCGTGCTGACGGTTTCGTGATTGTCATGAAAACAAATCGGGGCGAGCTCGACCTCCCACGCGCGCGCGTATTCGGGCGTATACGGATATAGAAAAACAAAAGCACCCCCTCTCAAAAAAAAAAGGGAGGAGAGAAAAATATACGCGCCGCGAGCACAGTCGGAGTCAAAACGATTGTATTTACGCCTTCGTATCGCGTCGCGAATCCGCGCGGGTTGCGCCACCCGGTGTATAATTAGCGAGGCGATGCATGCACGCGTTCAATGGAAGGTTCATCGGCGTAATGTTATTATAATAGTGGCACGTTTTGCATATGTGACCGGGTGGCGGTCGTTTCGGGAGGAGAAGAGCGGGTCGGGGGTCGGGGGCTGGCCGGATCGCACGAACGAGGGAGGAATAAAGTCGGGAAGGGTGAGGCTGCGATGACGGAGGGGGTGGGCGAGAGTGAGTGAGTGAGTGAGTGAAAGATAGAGAGAGAGTGTGTGTGTGGTTTTACGCGGGTTTTGCAGGCCGTATTTGCATGGTAATCATATGCGGCGCGCGCGAGCGAGTGCGGTGCAGGAATGACGCGAAAGGGTGGGAGGTAGATGGGGGTGATGACGACAGGAGGAGGAGGAGATGACGGCGGTAGTGGTGGTGGTGATGGTGGTGCTAGTGGTGGTGGCGACTATTGGAGCCGCGAGATTTGTATATCGCGGCTAAATGCGTCGGTTATTACGGTTAATTCGACGACGAGCAACGGCAGGTTACGCGCGAAGCGTATTACCGCAGTTTATTCGCGCCGGATTATTCGCGTGCGTAAACTTATCGCGTCGCGTTGCGCGCGACAGCCTATAAAATAATGTCTGCGACAATACGTACGACAACAATCAACCGCGTAATCCTTTCGTTTCAATTTTCTTTTTTTTTTTTTTACTCAATATTTTGCCTCTATTTACTCTTCGTGCTTTAGAAACGGTCGATAAAAGCCTTTGTCTCTGACTAGACTCGCGCGATTCGTAAGATTATTGTAGATGATTTATGCACGGCGCGCGTCGTCATCGTAGTAGTCGTCGTTGGCATCCTCCCGGCGGTATGCGATCCAACAGTTGGTGGTACTCATACACAAAGAGCTAATTTTCCCTCTGTCCGTCACGTCGACGGCAACTCTCTGCGTGGCACGGCACGGCGCGCACACAACGCGACAAATTAACAGGCACGCAAATGAGCGAGTTCACGCGCTCGCTTTCGCGCTGGCCCCCACACAACTTCTCGTTACAATTGGACACTAATAAACGCGCTAGCGCGTGCTTCCCTCCCTCCCTCTCTCTCTCTCTCTCTCTTCATCACTCCACCCGTTTCGAGCACAATCATTCTCCTCTTGGTTGATTCTCCTCCCCTCGTCTCTCATCTCGCGATGAGAAGCGTCGCGATGCAGCCGGCGCTGCCGCTGCACGGCTGCATCGCGTCCGCGGAAATGCCGCATTAAATTGTTGTACATGTATCGCGACACGTAGACGAAGGAAATGCTTCTTCGTTGGCGCGAGAGCGATCCGAATCTACGCACGTCGAATTTGCGCCGTCAAAGTGACAGAAATACAGAAATTGCGGTTGCGACACTTCGTGACAGACCGTAATCTTGCTTGCACGATTATCGCTCGATTTGAGAATTAGTGCGATAAGCGAGCGAGCGAGCGCGGTGACGACATTGCGGACTACCTGTCGTCGTACATGCGCATCGTTCGGAAGTGGAAAGGACGATACGGGCCCGGTTATAGTTACGAGAGCGAGAGCGAGAGCGAGAGAGAACGACGGCGGCGATGGCGGTTATCCAGATAGCAGATAGCTAGGACGGTGGTCTCGTTTGCGGCTTGACCACCCTTGCGGCGTACTGCCCTAACCGCCCCTAACCACCGTACCGCAGCCACATGGTGTGTGCAACTGGCGATAACGTCGCCCTCGCTCGCAAGCCGATGCGTGTCGTTGCACCGGCCACGCTTTCGCGAACGATCGCCCTACCTCCGCCTGTTGTTCGTTCCTGCATTCCGAAATAGAACGTAGGATCTGTTACAGATCTCTCTAGCGAGTTAATTTTATCTAAATCCTTACAACGTGTGAGGTTGATTTTTTAACCTTTAAGGCTCCTGGGACCTCAGCCGAGAACTCCGCGTTCACGGTAGCGACATTCCGTCGCGGACAAAATTAGAACTATATAGACAATGAAAAGTGACGTGTTGACGACAAAATTTTGTCGCACGTGCCATTTCGTTATTAGTGCTTAATTGTGAAAATGTGACTTGTTTGGTATTTATGAATTTCGTAAAAATGGATCAAGACTAACGACATCTTCGAATTTTGTACGTAAAAGCATATTTCTCCTTCTTTTCAGCAACTGTCAAACCGCATGTTTTCCTGCCTGAATAGGCTTGACTTTACGGGCCTTTCACGACTATTTACTGACTGTTAGGCGGAAAAAGGATAGTCTTGATCCATTTTTAAAGCCATCTAATTAGTCTGTTTTATCCAAATTGGCTTTATTTACAAATGGGACGTACGACAAAATTACGTGTCATTTCACGCAATTTCACGCTTCTGACTTCACGACTTCAATATGGCCGCAGCGAGTACACAGGAGCCTTAATCTTTAAGTACCAGGATGCCTTCCCCCTCCCTCCCCACAGCACCCCAGGTAACGAAGAAATGCAAAATTGGAAACCCTGTTTTGGGAAAGAAAAATAATAAGTATTGTCCACAATTTCAAGTTTATTTTGCATTCTACTATCTTCTAAGAGTTTAACTAATGCAAATTTAAATATACTAATAAAAATAAAACAATATTAATTTTTCTTTGGAGTGTTGTCAGCATCCTAGCTATCTATTTTTATAATTTTTCATCTAAACAACCTACTAAAGGTTGATGTCGAAAATATTGAAAAGAGTTATTATCCACAGGTCATTGTTGCAGGTTATTGCATCCTTATAAATCATAGTTGTACATTTATAAAAAGATGAGTTAAATGGAACTAATGTCAAGTGAAGAATCAGGTTCTGCTACCTGTCCGCATTGTTTGGTCACAGTAGTCTCCTGCTCATTCTCAGTCACTTATGACTCAAAGCTCCCAGGTCGTCTTGCATGTTTTCACCGAGGAAAACACAAATCAATTGAAAAATCTTAGATGAAGGACGATAGCCGACAGGCGGATCCAGGACACTCGTGTATCTTTTGCCAGGAATCCGCAAAGTCGGATTATCCCGGTTGGCTCGTAAGTCCACGAACGAATCCGCACAAACTGCCTCGTAAGATTATCCCCGTAACAAAAATAACGGCTGTTTGTAGACTGGCGAAATATTACGAACGGCCAATAGAGTCCCGGCACTTTAACGACTCACTATTTCGTGAGAGAGAAAGAGCCCGTCTCGCCTTCAAGTTTCCAAGGAGCGAGCGAGGATGATCGCGCCGACCAGTCGGACGGGCATAATTGAAATCCTTAGAATTTTTCGACTATCTCTATCGACGTTCGCTTTTCTCCCGAACAGAAATTAGCTTTTCCGAACGCTCAATCGTTAACCGGTCTAATCGTCGGTCATGCGAATGCATCCTGGGATAATAATAGTAACAAGTAGATAATATAGTAAAAGCCTTTACAATTTCTCTACAGCAAACTCTTCAAGAATGGATAATTATGGTGAATAAAAAACAAGTCAAGTTTGCTAACGAATATAGTTTCGTTCTAAGTAATTGTCAGAAAGTGATGGTTACGCCGAGATACAGGAAACGCCAGCGTTAACATTTGATGCAAGAGCCGATCTCGTATTTACAAGCCTAGAAGTGACATGGGTTTGCGTTTATACGTTGACACGCGGTAGTACGCGGCAGATGATTGAAGAGTCTACGCGCGTCGAGCGAACTGAGCGATTCCGATTTCCTAATTGCGAAACGGAGGAGAAAGAGACAGACAGAGAGAGAGAGCGAGCGAGAGAGCGAGAGAGCTCCATAGAGAACGCCTCCAGTATATTACAAGACGCTCTACACTCAATCGTCGTTATTAGCATTATGATATTTAATTACATTGTAAAACTATCAATCATCATTAGCATTACAGTACGATACACTACATTGTCGATGAGCGATCGATCGAGGACGGCCAAGATGCCGTATCACATTCTCGAAAAATTGTAATTAGAGTAATTAAGATTGGTCACATATCGGCTTCGATATTTTCTAATTCAAGCGAGGTAACCTGCACTTGGATGCGTCTTTATCGATGTTCCAAACGCAGAATGTAAAATACATCAAATACCACGTGTACACTCGATAGCCTGCGGCGCATGTGCTTACATGTGTACATGCCGATGCAGGACGTACGTATGCATACGCATGCATACATCGCGTAACCTCTAGAACGACAGCGGGACCGTGCCTAACAAACCGCAACGATAGCTACTAGTCGTCGTCGCGTCATCGCATGTACGTGTATGTACACACGCAAAGCGCGAGCGTCGTTGAATATTTGAGGATCGGCTTCTTCGCGTTTCTCTCGCCGCAACGCGAACGCGACACGCGTTCCTTCTTCCGAGATTGCTCTCCTCTTCCGTATCGTACTTTTCGCGAGCGACTAACCGCGTCGTGCAAACCTACATCGACGACGACGACGACGACGATGATGATGACGGCGACCAAGAAGAAAAGGAAAAAGAGGAGAAAAAGAGAGAAAAGAAGAGCGAACGACGACGTCGAAACAGCATGATCATGCGTATATACGGGCGGAAAAAGCGAGAGAGAGAAAGAGAGAGGGAGGGGGAAGAGGCGAAGGGAAAGAGGAGAGTGGGACCTGTGAGATAGCTGTGCGGCCGACACATACGGTAGTCGCAGATCGGCGAGGTAGACAAGGGGCTCGAGCAAGCAAAATGGAGGGCAGGCGAGCGTGGAATATAAAAGGAGGAACGTGAATTCATATCTCGTCCGAGGGATCTCTCTCGCTGCGCTACGCCGCTGAGAGACTGCTTTCGAACGGACGAGCGAGCGAGCGAGAGACGAAGTAAGTGGGATTGGGGAATCGAGAGGCAAAGGAAAGGATAAATCCCCAGGCCGCGGCGCAGGGGACGAAGAGAGGACAAGGACCAGAAAGAGAGAGAGAGAGAGAGAGACGGGAGAGCCGAGAACAGCCGCCCGCTGTGTGTAGTGTGTATACTCCGTGTCCGCGTGGACTCG
>QKQZ01017949.1:0-22238 GCA_003595255.1 Solenopsis fugax | reverse complement strand
TTTTATAATTAGATTTTAAGTAAATTTAAGAAACTTTTGTTTTAAATTGCTAAGAATTTTGAATTTCCGCGTTTAAATATTTAAAAAATTTTGGATATTTGTTGGAAAATGTACTGCGTGCGTAATCGGTTTGTAGAATATTTTATCAGAATTATATACGGATTTATTTTGAAATTCACTCAATATCCATACTTATTATTTAATGAACTTTATTTATTTTCTATCTTTATTGTTAATATTAATAATTCTAATAGTGTGTAAATAATGCGCTATAAAAATTTCGTTTATTAAATGTGTTTGTTGTGTTTGTTGGCCATCAATTTATTTGAGTTGGGCACACGCGCGCTTTTGATTTTGAGATCGTAATTTTGTCTTATATAAAGTTTTATTTACTTTATCATGTATCGTTGTATCAATATGTCATAATCATATATCTACTTGTGAATACTTTTTTTATTTATACTTCCGATATATCATATTCTCATAGGCTAGATATATGAATAGCTGATCTGGTTACATTTCCAGATATTATACAGTTCAAGTACTCGGGAAAGCAGACTCTCATACTGATTAACGCGAAATTTTGAGGCAACAAGTAATCGACTTTAAAAATTATATTTGAATTATTAATTATATCATTAAACTTGATTTTTAATTTTCTTTCTTTAGAATACATCTCTACGATAAATATATTAAAAAATTTTAATTGTTTTAACTGCAATCTTATTCGATTTGTCATTACTCGAATTATCTAGTTGACATATAGCTAGAATAGATTTAGCCAGTATCAACGAAAAGTAAGATCAATCTAGCCGGAAGAAAAATATAATTTATTAAACGTGGTCGATACTAACTAATAATTAAATGGTTTTTATAAATACATGTAAGTACACGGTTTTTTTCATATTTACGTTTTTTGAGTGTATACATAATTAGAAACGGAAATGCAACCGCGTAGAAGCATAGAAAATTAAATTGCGATTAGGATACATTTTCTTTCAAATCTCGAGTGATTAAGCATTTTGCTGGAACAATCAGCAAGTAGACCTATTGTTAATCGCGGGTGAATAATGACGATGGCTTATGCCTATTTCCACCAATGCAGATTAACTTTTATCTCAGTTTAACTTATCTTTCTTTATCTTTCTTTAGTTCTAAGGATTGGAAAAAGATAAAGAAAAAATTAAACTGAGATCAAAATTAATCTACTTTAATGGAAATGGGCATTAGCCAGCAAATAGAATCGTAAGTCACAGTTTAGGAATCACGATAATTCAGCTAGTTGATGTTCATTTGCATCAGCGTAGATTAACTTTGATCTCGGTTTAATTTATTCTTTATCCTTTCCTAGTTCTAGAAAAAGATAGAGAATAAGTTAAACTAAGATCAATGTTAATCTACATTGATGGAAATGGACACAAGTTGCTCATTATATGATCAATTTTAATCAGTAAACTTAATAAAATCTCATAAAATAATATTTTTATCAAATTGTGTGTACACACAGGAAAACACAAGTTGTAAATTACTAGATTCTAGTAAATATCGCTTATTTCTTGCATACATATACATTCATGCACGCACATGCACACATACACAATTATTTTAGAAGTTTTTAATATAGATTCCCAAATCTATCCTATGTTCATATAATAAGTAAAATTTTTAATTTATACTAAATATATTCTGAATCTTTGTAATTTAATACTTCAATCAAGACTTACGTTAAAACAAAAATTCAATTTGTTTATTAGTCTTGATTATTATTTTTTTTTATAAAAGTTATAATATTTGAAATATTTAGTGAAGTATATAAATATATAGTATCTATAATTGGAGTATAAATATTTTTTTTACAAGATGAGTTTTTCTAAAATTTGTGATGTGTATATTTCATGAATATTATTAGGAAATATCCTTTGTAAAAGATAATTGTAACTTAAAAGTAAGAAAATTGAGTAATCACTTTTTTCTGTAGATATAATGTACAAATTGTTATATTTTAAATTATAATTATTTTGATTTCTTACAAAACTGTTTTTAAATATATATATTTAATTTATTTTTTATATGCTTCAGCAAACTCATTCTATAAAGCTGATGTACATACTCTCGCCGATTTAATTGAAAATAGAAGAACCGCAGCCGGTTCATCGCGTCGCGCGTTTTATTTCGGGAGTGCCGTTTAAAGTAACTGGATTTATTAGTCCACGGGCGCAATTTTAATATATTATTCGCGAGTGTTTTGCGAGTGCAACGTGAGGAGGAGACCTGACAACCTAGAGCTAAGAGGAGGAGGAGGCATCCAGCATCAGCGTACCAACTTATCGGTTAGTTATTTATTTTTTATGTATTACTAGACAAAACAGGCGCGTGCTATGCGCGCGTTACAGACCTCTTGATATTACATAATTTACAAATTACAAATTTACTATTAAAAAGAATCCATGATACATTACTTTTTGCAACAGCTGTCAAAATTCAATCAACGCGAAGACAGCTACTTTTGCAACACGAAGTAAACCTAACGAAAGAATCAATCAGTATCGCGGAAAACCGACAATAATAAAAAATCGATTCCACAGCTTTTTTATGAGAGAGAAGAGGAAAGGATGAGAGGAAAAAGTAGTACAGCAGTTATTTCTAAAAGCAACATATTCTCTTTATAATTGGAGCAATTTAAAGATTTCATACGTTTTTTTTTTTTTTGGAAAAATTCATATCATTTAGGTTGAATTAGGTTACACAATTTTAAAGTATTATTTATTTTTTGGGTTGAATAATCCCCAAGTGGTAGTATCTTTAATTTCTTTATAAAACTCAAGTGAAACTATATTTGTATTCAAATTAAATTAACACCAAACATGGTACTCTCAAAATGTGAATTTGAAAAAATATGAGCTAATAGAGTATAACGCGGTTGTTGTTGCGCACAATTTAAAAGTTTTATTTTCTTCTCACATCAGAGAAGTCTTACAAACGAACGTTTCGACTCTACTTTGAGTCATCTTCAGCTACCAAAACAACGTTACAAATTATTCGCGTATGATTTCGCCGCTCCATGGCTGGGCAATCCACCGGTTTCAAGACCAAGGACAATCTTTCACTAGTTGAACATCCAGTGACCATTCTCCTTAGCAGAGGATTATTTAGTTCACCAAAGAGCCTCGCACGATGTCAACTTAATTAAGTCACATTAATTAACAAACACTTATTGCATCTTATTTCTTGTGACACAACTTATACATATATTCATAGTCTCGGTATTGTGACTCGTCAGTTCGGAGGATCGAACTGTACCCAGGATTGCCCAATCATGGAGCGGTACGCGAATAATTTGTAACGTTGTTTTGGTAGCTGAAGATGACTCAAAGTGGTCGAAACGTTCGTATGTAAGATTTTTCTGATGTGAGAAGAAAATAAAACTTTTAAATTGTGAGCAACAACAACCGCGTTATACTCTATTAGCCCATATTTTTTCAAATATATTTGTATTCTCATAGAAAAATCTTATTCCAACACAAGTGGTATTTACTTTAGTTATATATTTACTTAACCATTACTAATAATTTTATATTCTGTTATTGAATTGCAAAAATTTGCAAATTTTTAAATACAAAGACTTGGCGTTGCTAGATTCAAATTGCAATCTCACATTATCGGTCGAATATTTCTCTAATTTACATTAACCTTGTTGTACTTCGACGTCTAGAAACGCTATATAAGCCTTTGTAATTAAAAAATTTGGATTGGAACGAATTTTAACGATGGTCGAGAATTTCAACGATGCTCTAATTTTTTATTAATACCTATAATGGATAGGAAAAATTTACATATATCTTGTTGTACTTCGATTTCTAGCAAAGCTAAGCCTTTGTAATTAAAATGTTTGGAATGGAACGATTTATTACGATGGTCAGGAATTTTACGATGCTCCAATTTTTGATTAATATTTATTAAGAATATTATAAATTATATTTATCTTGTTATACTTTAACGTCTAGCAACGCTAAGCCATTGTATTTAAAAATTTTCGAGTGAAATTTGTTAATTTTAGCCCTGTTGCCAATCGGGCCTGGTTCTTAAGCATGGTTTTCGAGTGAAATACAAATTTTTTTTTAATACGTGTGAAACAGAGGATAAATTTACATTTATCTTGTTTTACTTCGACTAATAGGAACGCCAAGCCTTTATAATTAAAAAAGTTGAAATGATTGAATTTTTGCAATGCCCCTTATTTTTTATATGCTTTTATTTTTGGTTAGTACGTATTAAGAATAGGATAAATTTACATTTATCTTGTTTTACTTCGACTAATAGGAACGCCAAGCCTTTATAATTAAAAAATTTGAAATATTTGAATTTTTGCAAATCTCCTCTTTTATGCGATGCTCTAATTTTTTCTTAATACATATTAAGCAAGGGATAAGTTTACATTTATCATGTTGTACTTAGACGTCTAACAACATCAAATGGTACTACCTAAAGAATTAAGCAAGATTATCGTGATAAATTTGTATATTTTATTCGTCTAGCCAGTTGTCACTTAGTCTTTTGTAAGATTTTTCGTTTGAAATTTGTAAATTTTACTCATGTGTTGAATCGGGACTGGCGCTCGAGCAAGGTTTTCCTGTGAAATTTATAAATTTTATTCGTCTGGCCAGTTGACACTCGGGCTTCGGCAAGGTTTTCATGTGAAATTTGTATATTTTATTCTTCTGGTCAGTTGTCACTCGGGCTTCGGCAAGGCTTCGGCTTTTGATTAATACTGATAGAAAATTGGATAAATTAACGTTTATATTGTCTTACTTTGACAAATAGGAACGCCAAGTATTTATAGTTAAAAAATTAGAAGTGATTGAATTTTTGCAATGGTCGATAATTTATATAATGCTCCTACTTTTGATTAATACGGATTAAAAATAGGATAAATTTACTTTTATATTATTTTACTTCGATTAATAGGAACACCAAGCATTTATACTTAAAAAATTAGAAGTGGTTGAATTTTTGCAATGGTCGATAGTTTTTGTAATGCTCTTACTTTTGATTAATACGGTTTAAAAATATAATAAATTTAAAGAAAAAATGCATGCAAAATTTTATTTTGAAATATTGATTATTTTAAGCACAGTTTTAATTATCTCTTATGTATTTGTGTGTTACAGTATCATCTCAGTTTCGTGGCTATATAACTCCGCTCGTTGCGCATCGGGTCGGTGAGTCAAAAATCAATTTTTTTATTTCTGCTTTCAATTGTGCAAATGTTTTCTAGAGGATCAAGGAGAGGGACACTGAAGAAAAGGATTTGATAATAGCTACCAAATGTTGGGTGAAATAAAATTTAATAACTATATGTTTGGTTAATGTAATCAAAAATTTTACTTTTCTGAATATTTTGTAAATATTACTAAATTTGATAATACTTGCTAAATATTCAGAAGAGTAAAATTATTTTTGGTCATATTAATCAAATGTTTAATTGGCATTATTTCACTCAACATTTGGTAGCTATTACTAAACTCTTTTCTTCCACTTGCATAGGTACATACGCACAGAGAGAATAGATTTTAGTAATTATATTATTTGCCTGAAATATAATAAAAAATAAATGTATTTTCAAGTTTAAACAAAATTAAAGTAAAGTTTCTTTATTAGTAGGAACCATTATGAAATTCGAGATTTATATTATATATTAGTTCTTAATAAAAACAGTTCCATATATGGGGAAAGATTGTTAAAATAGGTTGTTGTTTAATTAAAATTGTCTAAATATATAATAACAAATAATATAAGAAATAAAATCATGTTACAATTAAAACATTGTTATTTTAAAAATATAAAGATATTTATAAAATTTAAAAGAAAATTATTTCAAGATATTTACATATTGCATACCTGAAAGAAATAAGAAAACCATAAAATCTTGTATATTACCTACATATTTCATAAACATTAATATATATTCTCTCTGGCTTGACTACGAATAAGTATCTGCTGCTGTTAAATTCTAAATTTCTCTTTAAAAAAAAAAACATTTAGTATCTTATTAAAATATTCTTATAAAAATCTTATAAAAATTGTTTACCGCGTTTTGGTTGATGTTGATAGAAATTAAAGATTATAATGTGTTCAAAATTGTTAATTTGTAACTAAATTACATGCGTAACTTTAAAAAAATTCTCTGTGCACTAACGCCATCTCGGCAGGTATACATTCTCAAGAAGGTTTCCGTCGTCGGAAAAGTAGTATTCTGGAATATCGCAATTGCATAACATGATCAAGAGATCACTATTTTATTCATTTTTTCCCTAAAAAAAATAAAAAAAAAACAAAAAGATCGTTTATCAATTGCTATCTATGAGAATATTTATATTCCATAAAATATGACATATTATAATATTATAGATACAATAACAATTTTAAATGTTATGAAAAGTAATAAAATATGATATAAATCAAACAGAAATGAAAAATTGTATAAATAAGAAGATATATTAAAAATACAGATTTATAATAAAAACAAGAATAAAAATGGAATTTTGTTAAAATAAGAGACATAGTTAATAATACCGTGTACAGTACGATAGAGAGCGACTCAGAGAGTTATTTTGAACTGAACATTCTTTCAGCTGCACGTAAAGCAATTTCGTATCTCTGAATCTTTCGCGTGAATTAATTTCGATTATCACATCAATTATCGACGTCATTAATCGGCAGGCGATTCGCGTCAATCTGGCTGCTCAGGGACCGACGATGATTTTTCTCGAGATTTTCCGGTCGGGACGGCGCGACTGGCAACAAAGGCGTAATTTTGCAAATCCCTTGAGCGATATGGAACGTCCGCGCTCGCGCGCCCCGAGTAGTTCCATTTATAAAGATATAACAGCGGCCAAATCCGCTTACTCCGCGATTCCGCTATGAGCCACCCACGGTGGGCGAAAAGCTTCCCTTAAGTGGTTATGGCGCTTTGGCTTTGTATCCGACGGCTTGCCGACGGCTCGGCTTAAGCACCGGAAATAAAGCTCCATCGGCCGCAACCTGGCCCGGCGCTCGATTTATGCGCGAGAGTAGAGCCGCGATCGAGCACGCGCTGAAAGACTACGAGGACCACGGTGATCCATCATGGATCGTCCGTCGAGCGCCCCTTGACGATGTTTCGCATGATCGCTCTACGCTCGATGTAAAAGTTTTAGAAACCTTTCGAACGTAACGTAAAACTTTCCGATCGATCCCTTACTCCATATTCAGAGAGAAAATAGTGTTTTGGCTACAACTATAACATGATAATAAAATTCTGACTCTGAAATTCAAATACTCTCAACTAGTTTAAAATGAGAATGAAAATAATATTGAAAATTAAAATATAATCGCGCAATAAAAATAAAAATAACGTAACATGAGATTTGAAGTGCCTGCGTAAGGAAAGAAATTGTTAATGTAACTGTGCTGATGTAGTTGGAGAGATGATAATATTATTTTATTATTTAGTTATATAAAATATTACATAAAACAACTATGACACATGGTTATAGACTTGGATTTAATATAATAATTTAAATTTAAATAATTTAATACAAAATTATATTTTTTTCTGACTTTTTCTCCAAATAACACAAATTTTTATCAATAATATATTTTTTGTCAATACAGATAATTTATATTACTATTTTTTTTATAATCTATCTAACTATACACAGAGAGAAAAAATTGTAGTGGTGGCAACTATAAGGGTACAACCATACAAATTTTGTTAATATAATTATAATATATAGTTAAGTGAACTATATTATAGTTATTGCAACTAAATTAATGGTTAAGAGAACTAATAAAAAATAGTTGTAATTACTTTATTATATAGTATACAACTATTTTTTATTAGTTCTTTTAACCATAAACTTAGTTGCAATAATTATAATATAGTTCACTTAACTACATATTATAATTATATTAACTTTATTATATAGTATACAACTATTTTTTATTAGTTCTTTTAACCATAAACTTAGTTGTAATAATTATAATATAGTTCACTTAACTACATATTATAATTATATTAACAAAATTTGTATGGTTGTCCCCCTATAGTTGTTTCCACTACAATTTTTTCTCTCAGTACTATTAATAATTAACAGGTTAATAATAATTAATGATATATTAACATTATAATTATTTCTTATTTATTTCTTTAAAACATACAACTTACTAATTTTTTTTATTTTAATTTTTATGCTTTAGTTGAGACAGTATTTTTCCTCAAAATCCTCGTTGGTACTTTTATCTCTAAATATATCTTTATTTAAATTTTTATGAAAATATAATAGTAAATTAAACAAGAAACAATATTTTTCACAAGGATGTTATATGACATCCATGTACAAACACTCTTTTCAAGATTCAATAATGTAAAAGTTTTCTCATTAGTAATTTTAATGGTAACATACAAATGAGGAAAATAAACGCTATAAAAGCGTAACTTTTGTGCAGTAACAATTTTTCTTCTCGTTTCTCATGATGCGGTATTTTGTCTTGCGAAAAATAAACGTTCGAACATACCCGTGTTAGGTATTTTGAGTCTATGCAAGTGACGATGCGCGTTTCTCCTGCAACGAAATTCCGCGGATACGAAATGGTCGGGGGTGTCCGGTCGGTGACTGCGTTAGTTATCCTCTGTCTCGGAGAGTCTTTCCCCCTCGTCCTCGACGGCTTTACAATGGCATTAAAATTACCGAGGAAATTCAATTCCCGGGTGGATATGTATCCCGCGCTCGCGTAGCTTATGCTCAGCCATGTGCGAAGAAAAGTGCCGAAAAATCATGATAGACGAATAGCAGTGTCTATCCGGAACGTCGAACACGTTCAAATAAAATAAGGGTTCGAAATAACCGTTAAACAATTCAGTAATGCAAAAATTAAGAAACGCTTTGTCATATGTTTTCAGCAAAACGGAGATGTGAATCAGCGCGGAAATAAAGGCCAAATAAAAACTTCAGTATATTGGAATAAATCGGAGCTCGCGATGTGTTATATCATTTTATTAAAATTTTTTAAGAGAAACTTTTCTAAACATTAAATAATGAGAAATTGATTACATTAAATTTTATGAAAATATTGTTATCTTTTGATCATCGTTTATCGTACTAATCGGCGAACGTCTCGCTAGCAATTTTCACAGCTCATTAAAGAAATGTGCTGTTAATTAACGGAAATTTTGCCGGAATAAAAATGTGCTAAAAATATCGCGCCTGACATTACCGAAGTTTGATTGTCATTGAAATCGCTTGACAAATATTTGCGCAAGTGTCCATTAATTTCGTGAAAATCTCTGCTGGGGAGAGCCAACGCCGAAACATTAAATCGATAACAAAACAACTTAATGTACAGGATGTTTTATAACATGTGGATATAACTTCAGAAATGAATTCAGGACACAAAAATAATACAGAAAATTCATATACATTATTTGTAGATCAATTCGATGGAGACATAGATGATTTTCTTAATACTGTAAAAAACGAAAGTTACCAGATATTTATAAGTATATTAATTAGTTATAAAATCTAGTATTTTTTAATTAAAATCGAGAAAGACCAATACATAGTGCCGCTAAGATATCTTGTTATAACCATATATTGACCTTTTTTGATTGTAATTGTATTATGTACAAATCGCCGTCTTGATTCTAATATTAATTCTAGTATTCTTTGCCTGTTATCTATATCTCCATAACTGAACCGCGCCGAATTGATCTATAATGTATATGAACTTGTGTCATATTTGTGTCTTGACTTTCTGCTGAAATTATGCTTACATGTTATAAAACATATTGGATAATATAATATTATATTAAGTATATGTATATTGTATTATTATCTCTCTCACGTTGATTCTTCATGATTGAAAGTCGATGATTTCTCACTTGCTCATGCATGCTCCATGCCAAAAATACTCTCCGTGATTTGTCATTGCCTTCCGCAGAAAGCTGGCGATTAATTAAAAACTCTGGTATGCTCTGGGTGGATTGGGACTTGGATTTTTGACATAGACAGCAGACGCGCAACTCTTATGCTACGATCACCACACATCATTATATATAAGTCTTTTAATAGTTTCTATCTTGATCAGATTACACTTAAAAAATAAGAAGAATTGTAAAATAATTTTAAAAATATAATTTATTACACATTTATTTCTGCGACGTTGTTTTAAACGTTCTTCGAGCAAACGTTTTTGATGTTCGAACGAATTTCCATCTCGTCGAGGAATTTCTCAAGCTGAGCAAGGATATGTTTGGTCGAAAACACCCTGTATATGTCGCGCACAGCCACGTAACCAGTAACCACTATGGATAGCTTAGGTTGGTTAGTTAGCGTGCAAGTACACGTATCAAAGGCACTCAGAATCCGAGCTTAACAAAGGCAGCTTCGGGTTTACCAACCGTGTCACGTAGTACGTGTATACCTTACCTGCCTGCCCCGCGCGCTTCGCAAAACCTAAACCTCCTGGCGGGCCGTATAACTTTGGCCTTAATGCGTTAGCGGGATAAGTTTCGGGCGGGTCAATTAAAACTAATTATTCCCGTCGGCGTAATCGGAGCTCCCGCGGGCGATCGCGGCTAATTGTATACGCAAGGGCGTGTTTAAAGGGGCTCTCCGTTGGCACCGGAAACGACACCGAGGGCTTCCGAGATAACTCGCGAAACTTCTTCGTCCGGTGATCAATTTCGAGGAATCAAAGTCTCGTGAGGATTCCATATTAAACTTTAACGTTATAAAAATACGAAGATAAAAAATAAACTAATAATGGAACGCAGATAAATACAGAAATCGATATTGCGCATTCGAGTATTTTGCTCCCAAGCAGAACGAAAAATCATTGTGCTACTAAAATGGCGTTAAAATGACTTTAAGATGATAAAAGTTGCTTTTCAATCATTCACAATTTATTTTAATATCATTGTGATTTGTTGTTTTGCTTGGATTATACCCTAAATATTTTTAATTAATTAAATCACAACATATGATTGACATATTCCGATATCAACTTTTATTCAAATATACTTCTGCTAAAATATATCTGATATAATTTTCGTGTTATTTTTTTTTTAGAATTAGGAATGACACGATTGAATATATTTATAGCTTGATTTTATTAAGTCTTCTTTTTCAATGTGTACAATTGACATATTTACATCGACGCATATAAAACGAGGGAAGCGTGTAACGTTATAGCAACCATAAGGATGAACTAGAAATATATCAGCGTGACGTAGTTAGATACCACTTGGATCACAGAAGTGCTGATAAGCATCGCAAATTCAGTCTCGTACGCGTGTGCACGATGCTCCTCCACGGTGGGGACTATGACAAATTTCAAGCCAAATGTGCAACTAAGTACCTACTTAGGCCCCGTTGACAGGGGATTGAGATCGCATTTGAATGGGAGATTTAGCCGGCGGATTTTCGTCCCGAATTGAGCCATTGTGCCCTTTTAAAACGGCCACCTGACAGCCCTTGACACGCTACCGTTTGCCTTTCTGTATTTTAAGCTCCCGACACCGCGGATCGCTCACCGAATCTCGCCTGACAACGGAACTCTTAACCTCGTAGTCTTCCACTTTTCCGAATCACATTGTCTTGATTTCTATTGCATTGTTACGTTATGTGGAATTGACATAGGTCAAGAGTGGATTTTAAAGGTTGAAGCCAAGTAACAAGTATTATCCTATTTCATATATGAAAAGAACGATTTTTTGCTAATCTAAAGATTTAGCTGGATACAGATTGGGAAAATAATTTTAAACCATTAAAATAATTATAGTATGATGTCCAAACTGCTACTGTCTAAATCTCACACAGAAAAAAAATTTGTATTAAATCATTAATTCATTGTTTCATATATAAGCAAAAATATAAAATCTTGTTGAAAGAATTTATAATTTTAAACAGATATAATTTGTTAACATGAAGAAATTTTGTTTTTAAAATAAAATTATGAATAGAGTAATCAATCACTCGAAAAATTGTACAGGCAATTTTCATTTTTTAGAGTGATGTTATCACTTTAAAAGGATGAAAATTCTTACGAAATTTAGAGAGCAGAATATCAAAACTTTTTACAAGATTGCTTGAATGTTGTGTCCTTCATAATTATTTTGATGGTTCAACAAAATTATTTTCAGATTTATATTAGCTTTTTTAGACACTTTAATAAAATCGTTCTCTCCTTGTAATATTTATAATCGAACTGTTAACTTAATTCTAAAATGTCTAAATATTCTTTTTGGCAAAATCAAATTTAGTTACATTTAGATATGTATATTTATCGTTGCACGCATAGATATTTTAAAAATAATTGCTGACAAATATATCGAACATGTATTTTTGCGAGCTTTATTGCTTCAATTTTGGCAGCTGCATTAACACTACTTTTTCCAAGCCACGGCGCCAATCTGCCCTACAGCGTAACACGAAAATCTAATAGGCGCGTCCACGCCCAAAAAATTAGCTCAAATGAATAAATACGAATCGACTCAATATGAAAAGTATTGACCCCCGGCAATTGCGAGACTTATTTTCCAGCATGTTTAAAAAATGTGTCATCAATTTTATTCAAATTCAGAATGTTTTTACCGAAAAATCGTGGTATTAATATGATAAAATACAAATAAAATTGATCAAACAGTTTGTGATAAACAAAAATAAAGAACGATGAGCCTTTGACAATACTTTCTCGGATGGTACGAGATGTTTTGGCACCCCAACGCGCGGAAATATTCGTCCCTCTTGTAATACGTCACCCCATCTATCGAATTATTTTGATTCTGCGATAATTCACCCTTAATACGCCATTCCCCCGCTACATAAAGCGAGAGGAAGAGGAAAATGGTGATTCGATCTTTTTGATGGAAATTCGAAAACATCGCGCAGTAGCCGTCCTTCCTGAAAATATTCGGCACAAGAGATTAGTAGGGTTTATAAAAAACGTGTTATATATGCGAGCAAATCTTGTTATAATTCCAAATACATTTCAAAACAGATTTGTTTTGTATTTGTTAAAACAAGCATTGGTAAATAAAATTACACACTTCAAACGGAAAAAAATGACATAAAAGTAATGTAATGTGTCTTATTGTCACTAAATTTAGTTTAATAAACGTAATAAAATCATAGACGGCAAATTATTCTCAGAATTTTATAAAACTGTGTTGTTAAAAGTGACATAGGATCAGTGAAATTGTTCGGTACACAGAAAAAAAATTAATATTAAATCAACAATTCATTATTTCATATATAAGCAAGAATATAAAATCTTCTTGGAAGAATTTGATAATCTTAAACAGACATAATTTGCTTACATGGAGAAAATTGTTCTATTCACATAAGCAAATTATGTCTGATTAACATTATCAAATTCTTCCAAGAAGATTTTATATTCTTGCTTATATATGAAACAATGAATTGTTGATTTGATACTCATTTTTTTCTGTGTATGCAATCTTAAAAAAAAAGACTTAAAAAAAGTCTGACAATATTTGCAATATTGCATTTTATACTATAATGCGTTATATTGCATTGTGGTTTCCCCGAGGAAAATCTTTCGCCGTATGTTCGACACGATGATCGAGTGCGAAGGAGGGCTCTCTAAAGTTTGTCGGACGGCTTAGCGTCGTCACATGATCTCCCCGCGTGAAAGAATGATCGTTAGCACGATTCGCGCGACTCGTCGAATCCTTTGGCCGTGTCGAATCGGATCGAGGGAGGTACGCGTCGAAGCCGATTTCAGCGTAATTTTTGGAAAGTACAGCCGGTCGCATATCGACGCGCGCGCGCGATAATCCGTCGCGGCGACCATTGTCGACGTGAAATTGTATTTCGTCAATTAGATTTTCGGCGTTTACGGTTGGTTAATCCAACGCGCCTGGCCCACAATGGGCGCACGCCACGTGGACAGCTGTACACGTCGCGATACATACTTCTGCTCGCGCCAGATCACCCACCCTCGGGGACTTTGCCCGATTCTCGTATTATTATAATGTGGCCTCGGGCCTAATGTTACCAGATCACGAGCCCGTGCCTAATTCATTGTCCGTATTCAGGGTCGCGACGAGTGCGAGATCAGTCAGTGGATCCGGATAATTGGCAGCGATTCCGCTTCGACTAATTCGCGCTGATTGGAACGGGAAGCGTGGAACGATTTAAATATTTGTTTATTCTGATTTGATTACGTTAGACGAGCTTGAATAAGAATTTTAGTATAATGTTAGTGCACGGAAAGAACAATTTTGCTAAAGTATTTAAAAATTTAGCTGGATATAGATTTGAAAATAATCTTGTTATAGGCCATCAAAATAATTATGTAAAACACTCGGGCTGATTGCTAAAACGTCAAAACTCTTTGTAATATTATTCGTCATGCTTGAATGTCCTTCATCATTATTTTAATGGTTCAACAAAGTTGTTTTCAAATCTGTATTGACCTGAATTTTCAGACACTAAATTTAGAGACCAAATTTTCAACAAATTCGTTCTTTCCATGTGATCCTGAATTTAACGATGAAAGCGATGACCAATATAATTTATTGAAGCTTGGTATAATCAGAAGAAACGTTGAAACACATCTTTTTGCGCTACAACGAAGATACTGCTGAGATTTTTTCTCGTGGCGCACGATTTTCATTATTTATCTCGTTTACCTCGTTCGCAATTTTGCGGTAAAAGTGTTTAACACGATTTCAAATTGGGATATTAAAGATCGAAATCGGATAAAAAAATTCCTCGAGAGAATTTCTCCGTTCGACAGCGAAAGAAAAGCGTCGGCGAGTCCTTCGGCGGCACTTTGCTCTTAATTGAAATGCCTCGAAGATCGTCGCCCGAACGGACGGTGGATTTGAATATTCCTTCAGCTAATTCTCGACCGACAAAAGATGTTATTCTCTCCCCTCCGTCGTCTCGAACTCGCGAACCTCTTCCTCGCTCTTTCGTCCCGTGTTCCCGGGGGAGTCGAAGTTTGCGCCGAGCGTCTTGGTTAATCACTATAATTGATATTCCGCTGATATCACCGTCGCGAGTAACGGAGTAACGCGGTAACGAAGTAACCCGATTAAAGGGGGCCTCTTATTGGCTCGCTCGCTCATTCTCTTGAATTGAATTATATTATTACCGCCGGGATAGAGAGAGAGAGAGAGAGAGAGGGAGGGGGGGAAGAGAAAACGGGTGAGACAGTTTCCTGTCGCGAACTAGACAACGATCTTCGAATCGGAGAATGCGACGAACAAACACCGATGAGGTTGACGTCGTATTTTCATTGATGCTCTCGCCTGCAATTATTACTCACAAAGAGATATACTTTGTTAAAAGATATTTTTGTTACAAACTATTGAAGAAGTATTGTATCTATATGGAAAGAACGATTTTACCAAAGTATTTAAAAACTAGTTGAACATAGATTTGAAAATAATTTTGTTTGATCAAAATAATGTAGGACACTCAAGCATGATGAGCTATGCTGCAAAAAGTTTTGACATTTTATTCTTCAACCAGCTTGAGTGTTCTACATGATTATTTTTAATTTGGGATCGAACAAAATAATTATTTTCAAATCTGTATTTAGTTAAATTTTTAGATATTTCAGCAAAACTATTCTTTCTCTGTAGGATTTATAAAAATGAAATATAACTGTATTTTAGGACAGATAAGATGGTATTATAAATAGAAATCACAACTGATACGGACCATCAATTTTTTAATAAATAGTTACGCGTTGTTTTCCACGGTCAACTGTCTGTTCACCTAACAATGCTTTGATTTAAATGATCGATAACACGGCACAATCTATTGTAATGACAGTATCATTCTTGACTATAATTACGTTGCTATTATCTTTGATGAAATATGGAGTGATCGCATTTATGAACCGAAAATGATCATTATCCCGAAGCGGCTCGCGCGTTTCCAGGAGCCGAGACAAAGGTGTCGTGACACCAGTTCTTTCCGGCAGCAGCGATTCGTTTAGCAGGAACAATGACGTATCGGCGACTTCCGGCACGCGGGGCCGACCGCCGGAATCCTCTGAGCGCGGCGCACAGGACTCCATTGCGGCAGATCCTGGGGAACCACATCACGCAAGGGCGGTTACGAGTACGGGCCGCTGATTTCCGACGTTAATGACATATTTGCGACAATAATGTTCTGTGTAAACGAGTATATTATATAATGGCGAAATGCGCCGCCGCCGCGGGAAATCGAGAGGTGCATCCAGGCTCGGGCAAAAAAATCTTTTAATAAAATAAAAGTATATAATACACACAAATTATTAAATTAATGTCGATGTATATAAACTTAAATTATATACACATGTAAAAAAGAAAAGAATGAAAATAGTTACTACAAGCTTTTACATTATATGATAAAAACATAAAATAGATATATTAAAAATGGGGAGAAGAATTTAAATTTTCACACAGATAATTCAGCTCCAATTTTTAAATCTTTTATAAACGATATACGTAGGTGAACAGATAATTGACCGTTTAAAACAACGCGTAACTATTTATAAAAAAATTGATGGTTCATATTAGTTGTGATTTCTATTAATAATGTCATCTTATTTCTTAAAATACAGCTATATTTCATTTTTATGAATCTTATAGAGAAAGAATAGTTTTGCTGAAATATCTAAAAATTTAGCTAAATACAGATTACTATATGTAATTCTAAATTTGATTATTTTAAATTGAAGAATTCTCATCTAACTCCTAAAATAATAAACTGACAAACACATTACAATTCGTAACTTCAAGTACAAAAAAAAAGATTTACGACCATATTATAAACCATTATTTATCATTATTATCGTTATATCTCATACTTGCAATTTCAACATTTCTAAAGTGCGTCCTGAGAGAATACATCATAAAATTTACATTTTTGAAATTGCAAAATTCACAAGATAATACACGCGTATGTCGTGAAGTTCAGTAATTCAAAATGCAATTTGCGTAATACAAAACTAAAGAGGTATACGAACGCGAGTAATGTCGCGTTGCTTTTCTGATGTCGTTGAGAAATTTCTCATTACACTGCCTGTCCAGTCCGACCCTGAATGCGTTTATGAAACGTACGCGTGTGGACGTGCGCAGGTCGTTACATACCGGTCGTATACGTATCGTGCACACGAAGTACCACTCGTGCGTGTACACGCACGGGCCGACACGCGTGCGTTTTCCTTGCCGCGCCGCAGCGTGGGTGGAAGATACTCACGGTCGCAGGAAACAGCGCATCATGGTAATAACCGTCATCAAACGACAACCACTTAGAACCAGGTCGAGTTCCACGTGGAAAATTCGTTGTTTTACATCCGAATGTGCAGGGACACGAATTGCACCTTGAATTGCTGAAGAGCAACACGGGAAAGCACGGTCGTGCTTCTTGCAAAATTTATGAACGTTTTAATTTTTGCTTTAAGAGCGATAATCATAACATAACGATTAAAATGTTAACAAATAATTTACAATCGGCATTATCGTAACTGCTATAAAACACAGTAAGAGTACAATATTTTATTAATTTATTATTATAGCTAATTAACTGAAGTTGCAATTTAAAAAATTATTTTTTCTTTTTTTTTTTTTCAAAATTATATAAAAAGAATTTTTCAATGTTGTTGAGTTAAAACGTGTCAAGATAAAATCGATTAAAGTATTTTAACAAGCTCTCAGACAGAGATATACTTTTTATTATTCAGTAACTTCATTCATAATTGACTCTGGAAGCTGTTAAATTTGTTTTTGCTCTTTTCTAAACCTTCAGATAATCAGAAAACAACTTGTAATCAGGATGTGAATAGAGTACGTTTTTCCGTAGATAATAAGTAAGTAGATAAGCAATAAGTTCCCAGTCACGTTAACTCAAATCCAAAAATATCGCGAAAAAGGTGGTAATTTAATGACACACTTCGATTTGACGTTTATTGCCTTTTTGCGGGAATATCTGTAATTCCAAGCATGGAATGCCGTGTTGATTTTGTACCAGACATGCTCGTTCACGGACGCAGGAAACGGCGCATCATGGTAATAACCGTCATCACACGGCGACCAGTTAGAGCCGAGATGGAAGATTCGCGGAAAATTCACCATAGCTACGGTGAAACAATATTTCAAAATAATCTAACAGAGATATATTCCCAATTGAAATAAAGCACTTTAAAATAGATATCCGTATTACTAACGGTATTACATAATCTTTTTATTACAAACACACTTTAAATCTCTTATATATTTCTCATTTCTCCTGAAGAGAGAAAAAAGAAAACAAATTCAAATTTATAGTCGCATAATAATATAATTTCTTTTTGTTTTCAAATTTGTTTAATTATAATTTTATGTGCTTTTAAATATGTAGGTAATATAATTTTTTTTTTATTTCTATATTCTTGCGTGGCGTGCTATTATGCAAACAAGTTATAACAATAAAGTAAGTCTTCTTTTTTTACATTAAAATTAACATTACAAATTAAAAAAAATAATTGCACAGGTAATGAATTATAAGCCTGCAGTTGAATATAAAAGTCATCGACAAGACGAGAGCAGGCGGAACGAATAAACTGATAAACCCATCGTCGGTTAATGTCACTGGCTGATTACGCGAAACCCACAAGGTGAATTTGATTTAACTGAAGCATCGTTCGCTAACGAGCGGTCGTGATGTTGGCGCGGCATTAAACTGTCCGCGATATCCGCCATTTCAAAACGGGCCGCGAACGAAATAGGGAACAAAAAAAAAATAAGAGCGGGACAGAGAGCCGCGGTGGAGAGAGAAAGAGAAAACGGGACGGACGGACGGACAGAGAAATTACAGCCGCATGCTGCATTCAGGAAACGGCGCATTCTATTGTGCTTTTGTCATAGTTAAACTGTCAGGCCGATTCTGCGTCAAGCCAATTTATGCTCACGTGTCCCGATTCGCCCGCGATCCTCTGCTGCTACACGTACCGGCGCACGTTATGCTGCCCCGCATAATTCCACAGAATTTTCTGCGGCTGCATACGAGACGTAACAAAAAAGAAACGGCGAACAACGGTGCCCGACATTGCGGAACAATTTGCGTGGGTGCCAAGTGCTAGTTCACACTCACACGCGAGATTTTTACGCAGGATCGCGCGGATATTATATTCGTTTATCATTCCATTGAATTAGTAATTTGTACAACTAATAGAATGTTGTCCTACACAATAAAAAAAAAGTTATTTCAATTGTCGCTTGGAAATTTATATATACTCACAGTATTTTTATTTCCACTTGAATATAGACAATTTTTATATCCACTATTTATATAATATTTATTACCGCTATAATTATAACAAATACTATAACTATATAATAATAAAAAAACATTAGTAACATCTCAATCGCCGCAAAAATTCAAAACAGATGTTTAACAAACATTTAAAAAACGTCTCAAGAGTTAAAACTATTTTAAACATTTTTTTGAAATTTCTCTCATATATTTCTAATTCTGATATTTTCTATGATAAAAAAAATTGATAGAACGTTTAACGAAAAATGTCCAAATGTTTCAAAAACATGAAGGAAAGAAATTACACGCGCAAGAAAAATGGTGACACGAAAAAATTGCGGCTGCAGTAATTTGCATAATGTCGAGTAAATTAATTAGCGCATTGCTACCTACCGACGATGATCACATCCGAGCGAGCGTGATTCGTTTGGAACCCGCGAAGTTTATTCCAGCTTAACGATCGCCGCTCCCCCGGACGGCCCGCAAATCGCAAGAGGCCGGGACTCGGCGGCGGGCAATTAGCGTAATTAAATAATAATTGAAAGGAGAGAACGGTTGGTCGAGAGCTAGTAATCGAGCCACGCCCCGAGCGTTCGTGATATGCCGACCAATCGGGCAGGACGACAATTTCCTCCCGACTTGTCTTGATCGAAACTTCATAAAGAGTGTGCTCTTTCAACAAGAGCGCTCTAAATCCAATAAGCTTCATTCGCGAGCCTCACGATCGCTAACTAGTTGAACTGAACTTTTTTAATTATGCATTACGTAATGATCGTAGCTTCATAACTATGTCTATTGATTGTCCCGTTTATTACGAATGTAAAGAACGAATTCTAAAATTAATAATCATGACCGATATATTTGATCGATAGGCGATAAATAAATTAACGAATTAATCCAACTATCTGAACTTTAGGCATTCGAATAAACAATACAATTTATTAATTTCGAAATTAATTAATTAGTGTTAGCTTAAAATTTATTATAGTTATTAGGAGTTTTATTGTTACATGGAATTGCATAAATTTCAATTAAATTTTAGTGGGGAATGATGATTCAAGAAAACATTTGTTGTAATTTGTTGTTCGTAAATATCTTTTATGATTTAATTCTCTTGCAGTTATTAAAACACGCTTCGTTATTCGAAATTCGATGAATTGGGGAGGAGGGGAAATTCGCTCCTATTATGTACTTTAAATTATTCTCTCAAATAAATTGCAACACCGCGAAAGTATCGGAAGTGCGAAACGATCAGCAGAGACTTTCATTCGCGGCACGTAACCCGAGGCAATTAGTCGAGGTGCTAAAATATTCTATGGTTTCAAGGAAAAGTGGTTTATACGCACTTAAATATAGGCGATTCTGCTCGGCTGACGCTTTCGATGGACGCGATGTGCATGAATAAAACATTATTTCAAGGGGTTCAAGAAAGAAACAGACAAGCTTTTTGTAGAAAAAAAAACATTACTCCTCAAAAGTAACATAATTTCTTCCGCGTGTTGATAGCTACATAATATCACGATTACATCATATCTATAAGGCACATCAGAAAATGTCACTGAAATTTCCTGTTAGTTTGCATATTTAGGGTCGATTCTTTTTTTAACAAAGTTTGATGGTGGGAATGTCGGCAAAAATATTTCCATCATTAAATCTCAAATTTTTGATTATCTTAAATTTAGAAAGTATATTTTTATTTGGAATTTTAATTTTCTAATTTTGTAATTTAGTTCACAAAATTTTCTTAATTTTCGATTACATAACATAAAAATTTTTGAAATATCAACGTTGAAATAGCGGTCATTCTTTTAATGTGGTGCTTAGATGAATCTCCTGTGGAATAAAATTGTATCTTTTGTATCATATATCATATTGATAAATGAGTGATATCGCTTAAAGTAGGTCAGAAGAACAATTATGATTCGAGTAACTTCCAATGGTTTTAAGCGTGTAACGAAATAAATGTGTGACGACGTATGTATCACGAAGGGTGGGCTTCGACATCTAGACACCCGGTTCAGGAAATTACGTTATGCCAGCGGGATACCTGTGATTGTAGTCGATGACGTCAGCAACATCGGTCGTATAATGGAATATTCCAGTGTATGGCGTGCATTAACGATTCCATCAAAGCGTTCGTCAAGGAGTTTACCTTT
Source organism: Solenopsis fugax (assembly GCA_003595255.1). NCBI lineage: Eukaryota > Metazoa > Arthropoda > Insecta > Hymenoptera > Formicidae > Solenopsis > Solenopsis fugax. The sequence goes on along the minus strand of QKQZ01017949.1, from coordinate 787 downwards.
GTATAACACGTAACGGTCAGAAATTCTTTAAAATTATCGTCGTAAAAGATTATTTGTGCGGGATAACCTTGCGCATTATAGTAAAAAATTATCTTGGGACCATGCCATTTAACATCTAAGAAGAGCAATGAGTTTCTTTAAGGACATTAAAATCATGATTCTCAAGAATTATTTTCTTAAATAAAATACTTATAAAACACGTTAGTTCAAAAGCGTAAATGCTTTTGAAGAAGATCTACGCAATGATAACGCGTAAAAGTAACATGATCAAAGATAAAAACGCTCCATTATCAGTTGCTTGATATAACGGCAATCTGATTCGTGAGAATATACAAGAATTGCATATTCTCACGGTTAATTGACCTTTATTGGCGTTACGTCATTCGAATTGTACGGAAATGCGATCGCTGCTTATTTCCCAGTCTTAAGTTTCTGGGGATTTCACGGGCTCAGAGCCCGGGCTCGTTTCCCGGGAGAAAAACGAAATGATAAAGTGTCTTCACGAGCATTTTGGTGGCGCGGGTGGCAAGGTGTGAGCATAAAGTATACGCTCTCTTTTCTAGTGTCTCAGTGACTGCTGGGGTGCCGAAGTACCCCAGGCGACGATGACGACGGCAGCGACAGGCGATGGGTGAGTGCAGGATGGGTGGATGGGTAGCATCGTGTGTGCGGTCTGTGTATGCGTGCGGCTCTTGGAGCGACACCAGGATCTTCCAATGAAATCGCAGCGCATATATATATATCGGATGGTACGACCCGGCGCAGAGGCGCAGACGCGTTAGACAAG
>QKQZ01017943.1:0-27313 GCA_003595255.1 Solenopsis fugax | reverse complement strand
CTCAACAGGCGGCGGCGGCGGCGGACATTTGCGGGAAGTGGTGACCGATACATGGATGCCGCCGTCACCGTCGGCAGCCTCCGCGCTTTCACTCGGTCACCACTGGACGACGCGGGCGAGATGAGGTACGCCCGTCTACATTCTCGAGCGGGAACGTCGAAGGGACACGATCGCGCGTTGTTTGTGATAAATCGTCAGCAGCTGCCTGTTGCCGGGACCCACAGTACGTTCATATATGGCAGTACGTGAGAGAGGCTTCATCCTGGAGCAAGATGCCTCACGTCACGCGAAAATGGGAACTGTTCCCGGGCAGGAATCGTTTCTGCTGCGACGGCAGGGTGATGATGGCACCGCAGACAGGAGTGTTCTATGTCACTGTGTGCCTCATCGTCGGAACAAGTGGATTGTTCTTCGGTTTTGAGTAAGCGATGCGTTTTATAATGTATACTAGTACTATAATCAAAGATTGTCGGATTTTTTGTGAGATTAGGGTGGGTCAGTGGATATTCCTGGTCCAATCTTAAATGGTCCCTTGTTTTACAATATTTAAATATTGCACAATACTTTTGATCATCTGGAGATAACTGGAATCTATATTGAGTTTGTTTTGTCTAGAAGAATATTGTACATTATTGTACAATATTGAGTATATAGGGACTACATTACATTCAAGAGTATTTTAGGTGATTTTGAAGCAGATACTCAATTATTATTGCAATATTAATGTAATATTTAAATATTGTACAATATTATTCATCATTTGAAAATTTTATTGAGTTTGTTTTGTCTAAAAGAACATTGTACAACTATACAATTTATTTAGCATCTAGGGGCTATGTTACATTCAAGAAGAATGTCTTAGGTCTAATTTTAATAGATGATCTTGAAGCTATTTCTAAATATATTATTATTGCATTAATATTTGAATATTGCACAATATCATTGATTGTCTTTGAAGGCTACATTGAGCTTGTTTTGAATTGTCTGGAAAAATATTGTGCAATATTATTAATTGTATCTACAGACTGCTCAAGATTCCATTCAATCGGTGAAAACTGATTGTACAGCATCTCAAGCTTATACTTGACACAATTTTAAATACAAAATTGGACTATGAATACCATCTTTATTCTATTAGTACAGTATGTGTCTTATCAAAGAACAAATGGATTGTTCTTTGGTAAGCTTCTTTTGAATAAGTGTTGTATATGTTGTGTAACATTTGATGTCAAGGCTAAATCTCAATAGAGCTAGAACTGTTACAGTGCCTTATGTATTCTAATCAAAAGTACATTGGATACTTTATAAAATTAGGATGATATTCACAGTTCATTCTTACATTCAAAATATCATCTTAGAAATGATCCTAGGTGACTTTAAGATTCCAACCAATTAATTGTATAGCATCGCAAAATCGTACTAAAAATGAGATCTTAAATACAAGATTGAACTATGAATACTTAATATATTAGCGCACTATGTATTCCTCGCCATTGAAATAATTCAGATTTTTTTTCAATTCTGAGTAAGCATTGCATACATTACGTTGTATTTTATTTCAAGGTAAATCTCAATAAAGTTAGATAGAGATGTTATAATAACTTATGTACCCTAATTGAAATGTAATATGTATATATTGCATACATTGGACACTTTGTGATATTCAAGTAATTTTATTTTAAGATCTTAAATTTATGTCTATTTCCAAAAATGTAGATTTTTACTTCAAGCTTGGTTAATTTACTCTTTATCTTTTTCTAATTCTTAGAGTTTCTGTTTCTATTTATTCTTTATCTTTTTACTTTTTCTATTTTTTTTTCATTGTTTTTTTAATTCTTCTTGAAATTAGAAAATGATACAGAATAAGTGAAACCAAAGCAAAAGATAAAGAATAAGTCAAACCAAGGTTAAAGTTAATCTACATTAGAAATGTACATTTCTCTTGTATCTATTAATCTTATAAGTCTAGATTTTATATTTAAGATCTAGATAAGAGAATCTTAAGATTCCATCTGGTCTTAAGATTTTAGCTAATGAAACAATTGTACAGCATCTCAAAATTGTATGCAAGACAATGTATTGGATACAAGATTGGACTGTGAAATAGATGCATTGTTCTTAGACTAACAGTAGAAAAAAATAACATGCTTAAATATGACGAAATGGAATTTTTGGACATTGGTTTTCTGTTTTTCCAGTTGTCCATATCTGGCACTACACGTAACACCAGCAATACCAGTAATAGGAGCTTTATTATTTATATTCGTAATATCTGCTTTATTCCGCACAAGCTTCAGTGATCCTGGAGTAATTCCAAGAGCAACACCCGACGAAGCAGCTTACATCGAAAAACAAATCGGTATAAATATAATTACAATATATAATATAGTTTAACAATATAAATACAGTAAAATATATTTATAATCGTTTCTATTTACTCTTTATGCATTATTTCATTTAGTCATTTTAAAAAATCGATAATATTTCAATTTAGAGATAGTAAATGTTTATTATCAAAATAAAGATTATAATTATTTTAATCTTTTAATGTTAAAAAATATTTCAAGTGCTAAATTGAATTATTTTTCATGACTGAATTGTAGAAGTACCGAACAATGGTAACTCTAAGACATACAGACCTCCTCCCAGGACGAAAGAAGTCTTGATTAGGGGACAACCAGTAAAATTAAAATATTGCTTTACATGCAAGATATTTAGGCCGCCGAGAGCCTCCCATTGTAGTTTATGCGACAATTGCGTAGGTATGTATATATTTTATCAAAATTAGATATCTGAGGTGCTTGTTTGCTTTTTCTTTTTCATATTATCAGATACTTGTCAAGATTAATCTCGAATACGATACTAATTTAATCGCAGATATTAGGCGTTGGTTTTAAAGATAACTATTCTTACAGAGAGATTTGATCATCACTGTCCATGGGTGGGTAATTGCGTGGGCAGAAGAAATTATAGATATTTTTATGCTTTTATAGTATCCCTCGCATTTCTTTGCGTTTTTATATTTATATGCGCGGTCACTCATATTATTATGCGTAAGTATCTCGATATATGGATCGTTATGAATGAACAAATACGATCACAGCAAAAAAGTGACCACATCTGTTTACCGTTTTTTTTTAATAATTTTAGTTACGAAAGATAATAAGCCGTTTTTAGAAGCTGTAAAATTATCTCCGAGCAGCGTTATTGTGGGAGTCGTGTGTTTCTTCTCTGTTTGGAGTATCTTGGGTCTCGCCGGCTTTCACACATATTTAACTAGTAGCAATCAAACGACTAACGAAGATGTAAGTACGTTTAACAAAATTATGTATAAATTATGTTAGAATTTGTCTTTAATTGCTTCTGTGCTACCGTAGATCAAAGGATCATTCACGAACAGAAGAGGACAAGATAATTTTAATCCTTACAGTCAAGGAAACATTTGTGGAAATTTTTTTTCTGTTTTATGTGGACCAGCTCCACCTAGTTTAATCGGTAAGCTCTTTTTTTTGCGCGTACAAGTCGCCGTAATATTCATTTATGCAAATTTGCAAGTCATAGGCTTCGAAGATATAGCGATGACGTCACGCTTTAATTGTCTAATGAATTCATTGTCGGATCATATCGTTTCAGATCGAAGGGGAATAGTTACACCTGAATATCGCGCGGAACACGAACGAGTTGGTGATGATAATGTGATTACTAATAATAAGACGTATGGTACTGCCAAAATTGTGCAGCCTCAGGTAATTAAATTTTAACGCGTTTATTAGTTTACTTTGATATAATATTATTAAGAGAGTATTATAGTTTAGAGCGCAAAAATGACCTATTTTTGGAAATTAAAAAAAAAATCGCTGGCACATATTTACTTTGCTTCAATTTACGCAATCTTCCCACATAATTGAAACAAAAAATTCATAAGAATTTTAGTTATTGAATATAAACTAAAATAGATAAAAATATTGAAAATTGTTAAAATGGCGCGATTAAAAAAACAAGTATTAATTTTTTAATAAAATTTTTGAATTTAATATCTATGAAAAAATAATTCAGATATCTCAATGATCCTAGATATCTCAATAATTCTAGTTCATGCAATAAACAGAAATGTATTTTACATAGCATTTGATGTCGATAGATTCGATAATTTTTGAGAAATTGTGTCAGCTGACTTGACAAATATGTTTCGGGAAAAAAATGTTTTTAAAATTGACAGTGCGCGTTAAAGGGCCTGTGCGCAACTTAAAAATACCTATATCTTTGTTATTTTTATGAATAAAACTTTTTAGGAACTTATTTTTAATCCTAAAAATACTTAAAAAATTATAAAAGAATATCGATCTTTTTTTAAGTTTGGACTAGAATATTCCTTTCAATATAGTAGATATTATTCAGTAAGTAATATACACTAGAGATGTGCGAACTATTCGAACACGATCTTGTCTGAATCAGATTTAAATCTCTATGATTCGAATCTGAATTATTCAAACATTTCAAATTTAAGAAATTTTAATATGAATCATTTATTGACAAGTTTGTACAATTATATTTTCCACTAACAAATAAAAAGTATAGCCATGTTATTGAAGAAATGTCTTATTTAGTATGTTCTTTGTAATTAAACATTCATTTGTGCATTTATCAATAATTAAATACTTGTATATTTAAAAGTAATTTCTATCATATAACCAATATATATTATTTTATCTTACAATAACATAGAAATTTTTTATTTATTATCTATATATTAAAATTCAATCTAGCAATACTTAAAAGTGACGTTTTAACGATTCGATTTGATTTAATTTGGTGTAAAAAAATTTTCGCATATCTCTAATCCAGTAGCATAAACATTTTTCGTTATTTTTATTTATTTCAACAGTCAAACGGTACGACGGTTCCGTTGCAAACGAGCCCCAGCATGGATCTCACGGGCTCAATGAATAACTTGATCAGTGGTCAACATTCTCCGAGAATAGAATCGATAAACGGTGAGTTGACCCTCTTGAGACATCCTACACGTTGTCCCGAAGACCTACCGAAATATCCGCGCCAGTACATAAACGATACTTACGTGCCGCCATACCCGGTGCAGCATTGCTCTCAGGATTCTGTGAAACATATTAAATATGCTGAGGTAGATCGGTTAAATCCAGACTTTCAAAAGTATCCATGTAGATGCGAGGACGGTTTGCACAAGTATCCTCATAGGTGTAGAGAGGAATATCATAGGTGTTCGGATAACAATCTCATATACGACCAGTGCATAGGGGAACAGAAATACGGTATTGATCTTCAGAAGTATCCTCAAAGATACTCCGAGGATCCCTTACGTTACAAGATAAGTGAGAAAAACGGTTACACCGATCTGCAAAAGTTTCCCCAGTGCTATTCCGAAGATCCGTTACGGCTCTCGCAGTCGCCGCATATGCTTAAATATAACAATTTGCGGTGTACCGAGCCCAGCTTAAAATATCCGATAACGAAGAACATTCTGCCGGCGCGTATATTAGGCACGGGTGGCATACCGATTATCGGGCAGACTGCGATTGGTCTCGTGGTCAACAGATTCGGTTCCGGACCGCTAACTAATAATTTATCGTACGCGGAGAATTCATTATGCCCAAGCGATAGCACGGAGGAAGATCTTCTGAATCGCCGTTTCATTATGAGTTCACTGAGCGACAATGAGGACATTTAACGTCTATTGTCAACCGATAATGCATTTTTGAATTATAAAATTCATTTGTAGAGAAAAGAGAACAATAAGATAATAATTATTATTATATTCTTATGTATACTAAAGAAATCTTGGACTTGTTAGAAAGCTTTAAGAATTAGAATCGTAATTCGTCCTGTTCTCAAAAAGATCTTTCACATTGAGAAAGAGTGTACTGATTTGTATATACATATACATATAAATGGTTATGCGATTGTTCTTGATTCCTTTAATTGGGAATTTTAACAAAAGTTATATATACAAACGCCAAGAGGTTGAATTTAATTGTTGAAAGAAAGAGATCTATTTATTTTTTGAAAGTACCGTTTTGCATTACGCATAAAATGTTTACTTTAAAAATATGTATATTACAGTTATGGTGGTGTATAAGTCAGTTAAGGGTATACGATACCAGTTATGTTTACTTGACGCGTTTTCTTTTCAGTAGTATTCTTTTTGATTTATATTTTATATATGTTATTTGTTATCAAGGTTGGTAAAATTACATATTTTTTAAAATAAGGTCCATGTCAGTGGTAAAAATCGGTATTTTCAGGGAAAAACCTGCAAAGATTGGTCTTTTCTAAAAACAATAAGATAAACTGAAAACAATGAGAGTTAATTGACAGTTTTTTTTTCCAATTTAAACTTTATTCAAAATAAAATTCAGAATCGACGTAGGAAAATAAATTAGTTTTTTTTGTTACACGATGTTGAATAGTAAATACGAAACAGATTTATATAGATAAAAATGTTTCATTTTGTTACTATTATGTTTTTTTCATGAAACTAAAAATTAATATAAAATTTAATAACATTTATATCTTCAACATTTTTGTAAAAAAAATATTTCACAAACTAATTGGAGTTAAAGAAAACTTTATATTATAAAGTTTTATTAATAGAATAATTTGTTAGAGGTTAATTTCATTTTTGTTTCATTTAATTTTATTTTAAACCATAGTGGTTAATATGACTTACTTATTAATTAAAGCAAAAATATCTGTTTGAATATAAAGTTATGTAAACATATTTTAGTGTTACATATTAGTCATTTTTATAATTTTTGTCAATTTATTCCGTTGGATAAATTCTGGAACAGTCGAAACTAGTATTTATCATGATTTTTCCCATCTACTGGACTTTTCCGGCCAACCCTGCCTGTTATATAAAGTATTATACTTCTCAATTTATTATTACTTCTACGTATATTCTTGGTTAAAAAGTAATTTTGTATTTCTTGAATTTTGTTAATTGCGTAAGTTTCTTTATTACTGTTATAAAAATGATAAAAGTGCACAATGCAAAGATATGTTTTGTAATTAGTTTCTTTATTTCTGTATCAATTACGTGTAAATGTATTTGTATATATATATTTATCTATGTTTCTTAGTAATTAGTAAAGTTTGAACATAATTCAATAAATTGTATTTCTCTGTTGTTTAAAATTACGTCCTGTTATCGAGGGCTCAGAGCGTACTACTCGGTAAGTTCATTTCATACATTTTGATCGTCATTGAGTGTATGTTTTAATATACGAATGATCTTTGATTATCTTTTCACTAGCATTAATAAATCACTATACACGTGACATGTTTCTTTTATATTTTTACGGGACTAATTTTGGAGCATTATATTAATTACAGGGTTTAGGGCTTGTGACTAATTTTTATAATTTGGTTTTACATTATAGGATCAGACCTTGTATAATCTGTAAATAAGTTAGTAAACCCATGCCTGCAGAATGCATCGAATTTTTCTTTTTTTTTACTCGAGAGAAAAGTTTTAATTCAATATAATAACATTTGATTTTTCAATGTGCGTATGCTCTCTTTACAAAATTCGGTAAGATATTTTGTAATACCAAAGAGAATGTGGTTTGATACTCTTTTTTTTTGTCTTCACGCATAAATGGAAGCAGTTCCAAAGAAAAAAAATTTGCAATGCTATGTTTAATGTAAGACGTTAACTTCACGGAATGTAGGAATGTGTATTGAGGATTTAGTGCATTAATATCCAATGGGTAATCGAAATTACAATATAGAGCTTGCATTGCTGATACATTGTGTGTAAGAGAACACAAGGCCAACGCTGCACCTTTCTGATAATAATTGTACAATTGTATAATTTTTTTTCTTTTCTGTCGGATACTAAAGAGGTTTCATAACAGCTTGTTCCCCTTCACGATTTAATAGCAATTATTTATATTTTAATGCTGTATGTGCACTCTTTTTGTACGAGTTGTCCACGCAACTGTCCACCAAAATGAGATCACTTATCTGACATTACGAATTTTGTTTTTAGGTAGTACCACGAACAGTATAAGTCAACTTGTTACCAACGAAATACCGCTAGCGTCTCTCAATATAGCACCAATTGATATCGACGAAATCGCTCCGCTGCCTTCTCGTCAGAGTGTCGTGGTCTCTTCCGCTCTGGATACATCTTCCATACCAACAGTAACTGTAACGACCCCCTTGTCCGCGTCTAGACTCAGACTACTGCAGGACACGACTATGATAGAATCCGCCTTAGACTTAGATTCGCTGGAAGACGCGAGCGTCGGTAGAGGAAGCCAATCGGGGCTTATAAAAATGGGTGTAGTATAAGAAATTTCACTATGAGCGGCAATTAAGAATGAGATTAAGAATGATTTTTAGATCGATTTCTATTTGACATCGATCGGATAGTGCAGTTTTTAACGTTGTGTATCGAACTACGGAATGCAAGTTGTATTTTGCATTCTTCGTCGAGAAGAAATTCATACACGATATGATAATTAAATGCAAACGTAACTATTAATTATCATTTACTGCAAGGGATAGGTATTTGCGATGATTTTTCTTGGAAGAGAAAGTGATATCGAAAAATTATGAAAATAAGAAAATCAAGTCACAAACGAATGGCCGGAAAAATTCACAAGCTGTAATTAAAGTACAAATATGATTATTTTGATAATTAAATTTGTATAATTAATTGCATAATTAAGTTGCAATAACGCGTATTTAAATCATAATTTACTATGACTACTATTTATTATATCATATTCATATTGAGCTATAATAATTATATGCCAGAAAGGGTGTCGATAATATATCCCATTTTTCTCCAAATAATTCCAAGTTAAATGTAGAAACGTCATTAAATATAGAATCTGCCTAGAAATTTTTAGAAAAATTTTTGAAAAGTATTATTAACGTGATAATTAATTTATTATTTACATTAGATTATTCACAATTCTATAAAGTACTCATGATTCTATTTAAAAAAAAAATAAAAGTTAAAGATTACTCGAAAGAAGATATAGCGATATAAAAAAATCATATATGCTACTTAATTTTGTTTATGCAAATTTATATAGATAAGTTATGTCACACATAAGACAATTTTATTTTTTCAATTTATGGCATCTCTAATTATTAGAAATATATATACATTTTTCATTATTTCATACATGTATATATACGATATTATTGAAATCAATTTAAATATTTTACTGCAATAGATGTAAAAAGTCAAAAGCTACGTGTGTTCAAACTATATTTCTGGCACCCGTTCGTGCTTGTACTCAACGAGAAAAAAGAATCAAAGTTACACTAGAGAACAGAAATAATGAACGAAGTAAATACGTTGAACGGTATGAAAGAGTGAGAAAAGGAACGTTGCTGTCGCAGTACGAGTAAACACAATATTTATTGCAGAAAAATGTAAGAAATACGATATTTTTTTTTCGTTACGTTTTCCCGATATTCTCTTAGAAGTATTGTCTTTTTGAAGAAGAATATTTGTCATGTACAGTGTAAAAAGTTTTGTAAATAAAATTTTCATACACGTTAGCATAGAGAATTTTACAGAATATTTACAAAATTTATTAAAGCAATTTGCAGTTGATAACGAGCATTTAAATATTAGGATTACCACTGCCTAATTTATTAAATAAATTTTGTATCAAAATTGCATGTTATTAACTAATTTGGCATTATCATGCGATATTATTCGTATATAAGTAATATTGAAGACTACATTAATAATGGAGCAGAGTTGTCATACTAAAGAAATAAAGATTGCCATTATATGAAGACTAAAAAAATTCTAAGACTACTATTCTTTTGTATATAAAGTACATGTGTATGATATGGTATATGTATATATTATGTAGATGTTAAATAAAATCCATATATAATATAAAGCAAGTTAAAAACATGTGTAGTAATTTTACTTCCTCAAAATATATTAATAAAAAGGAGCAAGGATTATTGTATCAATCAATGAAATACAAAATTGAACCAGTTAATGAATAAAAAACATGATATAATTACATTTTCAAGTAAAAAATTTTAATTAAACCTGTATGAAAATTAGACCTAAAAAACCGATTAATTTGCAATTTATTATTTTAAAGTCTTAATATTTTAATATTTTTTTAAAAAAGTTATTTATTGGTGATTATTCAACACTGATGTAGTAACCTGTGTGTGAGAGACAAGCAAACTGTACATCATTTTTGTTTCACGCTCAAAGTTTTGTAATATTTTTATAGAAGTATTTAATTATCGAGAATTCTTTCTCGTAGTAAGATGTGACGTTAATTGGATTAAAAAAATTTGTATTGCACGTTAACTTTCAAAATGTGTATATATTAAATAATTTAAATTTTTTACATCAAAATTTACATGCTTTCAAAATACATATTATATTTAAAAATGAACGTTATATATTACATGACATATAAACAAATTGCTATGTTTCACGTGCACTGCGAATAAAACGTATACATTAAACCATAAGCTGATGCACGACGACAGCTATCAACAATATAATAAACGCAACACTCAAACCGGTAAGATAAATGGCCATTTGATAATTTCCAGTTGTATCAGCATTATTGTCCAACGGTTTAGTATTGACATCGCTTTGGCAGTAGAATTCTACAGGATCTGCATTAATATATTCAGTTGTAATCAAATAATATATGTGATTTTGAGTTGTTACGATAATATTCTACATTTTCTTCTACTTACCAGCTTGTAGTTCGACCTCTTTTTGTACCTGACTCTCTTGTACTTCGAGATCCAGAAGTTCTTGCAATGACAATAACGCCTCCTGCGGTCCTTCGCCGGGAAACAAATAATCCGATAAGGTAACTTTGTTCTCCGGTAATGCTATTAATACTCGTCTCGGTGGTTCGTGCAATGTAATATTTTCTGAAAAAATTGTAAAGTTGCATAATATAAATACCAATTTAATATAAGTTATATTATTTATATATTAATATGAGTATTAATATAAATGTTTACTTAAATTGTTATTTAAATATTTGTATTCCTTGTTCATGACTTACCTTCGGGAGAACCATTTTCTTCCTCTATCAAACTATCCCAATGCATTTCTAATCTACTTGCTAGAGATCTGACTATATCTTCCTTTATAGCAGTGTTGGCCTCTGCGACACTGGCTCTGTGATGTACAAATGTTCTACTGACCAATTGTCCAATTAGTCGTATCGATGCGCTGCACGACGTTGTTCTTATATTCATATCGCTGTTACCTTGTGACTGATAAAATAAATTTTACTTAATTTGTCAATATCTCTTTTCGTGAATTTTTCAAGTAAATCTATTTATACTCACGCAGGGAATATATAGGCTAACTTGAAATGAATTATTGCTATTGTTTGTCTTATTTTTACTCTCTTTGCTATTCTTCTTTTTTTTGTCAAGTGGTTCTAATGTGTCATCTGGAGATTTGACTTCTCCCTCGATAACGACGAGCGAAGAATCGATTAAATCCGCCACGTTTGTCAAAATATTCTGTAAAATTCACTACTTTAATGTGGCATTGTAATAATAAATATCTCGTAAAAATAATTATTTATTGGTCGTTCATTCAATACCTGCAATTGCTTTTTGAGAGTTTCAGGATCCTTGTCTGCGGCAATGAGATACAATCTGTCGAAGTCTACCAGAGCTTCAAGTTGATGCCACTTGGTTGCTTTTTCTTGGAACTTCCAATCCGCTGGTTTTAACATACTGTCCTTAGTAATGTCTATCGACTTGCAAATATGTCTGAAGGTAAAAGATTAGAATCAATAAATTGGTTATAAGATGCTTTAATTTTATTTGAAGAACCCAGTATACTTTTGCGTGACACTATTAAAACTCAATATAAGCTTTTCATCCTGATTATTCCCACAGAGATACTTATTATTCCATGATAAAGTTTTGTGAATTGCACCAAGAACCGACTTGAGCTTTTGTACATTGCTAGTATTGTCTAAAGTATTTTCAGGTCCAACGATGAATATGCCAAGTACCCACATCCCACCAGGCAGCATTCTCGTAACCTGTAAACGAAACAAAATACAATATGTAATCATCTTTATAATACACTAGGTTGCGTGAATGTATAAGAAAATTTTTCAATTCATTGATTGATGACATGCATTATGTGCAAATGCAGCTTTTACAGAACAAAATTACATTTGCTCATTATATTATTAGATTAAGTAGGTTTGAATAAGTTTCGAACTCTCTATTATTATTTCGAAAAATAAAAATAGTACTTTCAAGTAGACTCGAACCTGGATGAAATGAGCTGAAACCCTTTATGAGTACAGATGTTTCTTAATTCATTGATTTATCAATTGCATTATACACAAATACAACTTTGCTTTGTAAAAGTAGCATGATCAATCAAATAAATAAAAAAAAACTTAAGTCTAAAAAAAGAAGTCCAAGAAAGAAACTTAATTACTGGATTTGACTAGAAAATTTTAAATACATACTTGATTCCATCTTTAACGTTTCATGAATTAAAAAACACATTAATTTCATATTTTTCAAACTATTCATATGATTATCTGTAATCACTTGTCAAAATACTTGTATCATGCTAGATATTATTAAACTTTATAATTATATTTGTAAAAAAATATCAAGATTTTGACATATTGAGTTTGTAATTTTGTTCGATTTGTAACAGTTCTAAGCATTATATATTTCTTTTGTTTTTACTTGTTTGTACAATACTTTAATGATCAACAAAGTAAGGAATTAAATCTTGTTTCATAATTATGTCAAGAAGATTGTAACATACATGTTTAGCGTGATCTGCAACCCAACTCATAGGTATATCTTTGACAGATTTGATATATGTATTTGCTGCATCCTGTTCTGCTGGCGCTGTAGAACTAATTAACGTCTCTTCTACGACATTGGTGAGAGGAGGTGGTGTCTTCGCTAAATGCACGATGTAGTCCTTTTGTCCAGCACTCTATAATGTTAAATTGAAGACAAACGTTTTGTAAGACTTACCATTAAATTTAATATCGCGTGCCTGCAGAATTAAATTCTTAAATATCTTGTTTTTAGATTCATCGATTAAAGAAAATAAATAAATAAATAAATACGTACGCTGCTCGAGTTACTGTTAATTCAAAATTACTTAAAATACATAATGTGTGTTTTCTACTTGCTTATCGCATATGTTAAAAACAAGAGCGCCAAAACGTGACTGATACTAAGAAATTAGAGGAATATCAGACCTGTCCTAAAATCAATCCTATCACGTAACCATCTGGCTTCGCTAAAGACGATAAATACGTGCGAAGATGCTCCTCAGCATAAATCGTCCGACCCATTTCTTTCGCGTGTCTACCCTTCACGGTTTCTCTCGACCACTCTTGACAGAGTCAGACAGAATCGTGACAATTCGCGCGCGGCACAAAAACAGCGCAGGTTTCTCTTTAACGAGTTTTGGAACGCATTCGTGACGCGTTTCATTACACCTGAGTTTCGAAACTCATCTAAAAAAAACTCGCGCAATATCCGCGTTCTAATTTTAAATAATTGGGAATATAACTTTTAAATAATAATTATAAAGTTTACAAGAAGGTCAATAAACCGAGCATAAAGGATGGAATATATATATTGAAAGTATTTTTACATAGACACGAAGTCTTATAATGTTACGAAACGTTTCGGCTGTACTTGTAGCCTTTTTCAATCGTAAAACGAGTATTACATTTATAATAATTAATTCTTTCACCAAATTAGTAGTGCCAAGAGCTTCGCATTTTCCGTCAATAATAGACAAAATTCCGAACAGATACATTGCCGATTGAGTGAAAGAATTACGGATGCTGCAACTCGACAAATTTCTTGTTTGGAAGCGAAAATGTGATATCAGACATCGTGTGTTAACGGTTAAAACGATCTGATACCTCGATTAATTCTTTCGCGAATATGTCAATTTTCTGTATAACTGTCTATTGTATCTGAACTTATAACTGTACCCTAGTAGCACAAAATATTGATCCAATATTGGTAAATAATGTAAACCCAATATATATATATATATATATATATAGGGTGTGAATTGATTTTCAATATTGGTCCAATATTAAAAGGTAGATATCTACTCTTAAGAGTAATTATTTAGCCAATATTGAAGTTGCAATATTGAAAAATAATGTAAACACGATATTATATATTGGTTGTGCATTGGTTTTCAACATTGGTCCAATACAAAAATTTTAGCCTAGGTCCGTTTATTTTTTAGTTAAAAAAAAATTTTTTTTTACAGATATTATTCTTAAAAGCTTAATCCGTATTCACTATTTCGCATATAAGATTCTATTTTACTAATTACAATTACGCATTATTTTACAATTTTTGAAAACGCATCGGCGGGATTCGAAACCTAAGATTTCGGAAAAACCGGAACACTAATCTAATACGCTGACACTGAGCTAATCGTATATTTGTAATATCGTTAATAAAAAGTTATATTTGAAGTGAAGCTAATTTGAACAGGAAGAAACTTGCGTATTGAGTACCGCGCGAACATTCTCACTAGCCCTTTAAAGCTCTGATAAAGTGAGCTCTGATCCTCAGTCATACTCCAGAGCTATATTCAACTTATAAATATTTATCAATTATATCTCGAAAATTGGTTTCTTATACAAAATTACAGTTTCTAATTTTAATTTTAAGGATTATTTATAATTATATTTTATTTAAAAGAATAAAAGAGACGCCATGTGTGTAAAAGACAGCACAGGTATCCCATGAACGTCCATAGGACGTACATAGGACGTACATAGAACATGTGGACGTTCTATGGACGTTCCTGGGACATTTGTGCTGTCTGGGAAGGCGTCTTTCCTTTAAAAAATATTGTCAAACCTAAGTATATATAGTAGTATCTTTGATTTTTAATTGTAAAATATTTGGAACAGCTAGATCTCCAAATATATTAAAGTAGTAACATTCACACACACGCACAAATTAAATTCATTATTATAAATTATTTTGAATCGTTTTGCATATGCGGCATTCAGTGAATATGTCTTCTTCCCATAGTCGGATAATAAATATGTAGTGTGCGGCGAGACCGAGACGAGATCGAGACGAGATCGAGACCGAGACGAGACTTAAGGTCCAAATTCGAGACCGAGATGATATTTTTTGTACCGAGAGTCTTGACGATATCGAGAGTCTCGTCGAGACTCTCGAATTTTGTGATATATAAGATGTAACTTCATTAAAAAAGTTATTAGGTTAATAATATCTATGAATCCTAATCTGTTAATGCAAACAATAATTATTCATTTATAATGTTATTAATAATAATTGAGTCGCAGGCACGAGGAATGTGTGTCGGAGCCACTCTCGTGTCTCCGACGAAACGACGACCTATAAATTTTTTATTTAAACAAAAGAATAATAATAATAATAATAGTAATATACAAATGCGATCATAAATGTTCATAATATTTTTAAAAATAGTATGGGTGTGTGTGTGTATATATGTTTCTGTAATATATTTATACGTTTTTATTGTACATTTTCATTAATTTTTATTTATTTTTTATTTTAGTACAATTTAGTGCAATATTATTAGAACATAATTTTTTACACCAATAACATTAAACTCTTCAAAAAAATTAAAATCTTTAATTAAAAAATTTAATTACTTATATGATTGGGTATCACTACAATACTTTAATGTTTTGAATTTTATCTTTAAGACTACAAGTCAGCCAAGAATTTATGCATAAAATAATGCGTGCCGATGTTTCGTTTAACCTATTCCTATGTTTTCTAATAACTAATGTTTTCTAATGACGCCTTAGGGCCTGCGCACAATAGAGGAATATAAAATATTAGGAATAAGAATTAAAATTTTAGTATCAATTTTCCCAATGAATATTAAATGTAACGTACAATGGATACGAATAAAACGTAAGACATAAATATGCCGTACAAGATATAACACAACTTATTATTTATCTATAGTATTCATTGAGGAAACTGATCCTAAAATTTTAATTCTTATTCCTAATATCTAATATTTCTCTATTGTGCGCAGGCCCTTAGAAAATAATCTTTCCGCTGGAACAGAAGTAGCTGTAATCCCAAAAATATCCTTAACCATTGTTAATAAGGTGGGACATGTTGCTTCATTTTGTTTCCACCAGCTTAGTACTGAAAATTCCTTCGATGCTCTTGGCGCACTTATGTACGTTTCGAATTCTTGAATTGGCGTTTTTATTATTTGTTCTGTGTACAGAGAGTCAATACGTATATCATCTTCGTCTATTTCAATTGTTTTTGTACAATCATTGCCATCATTTTGTTTTTCATAATAATCATTTTTGTAGAATTCTAAAAACTGTTTTATTGACTCTGCTTTCATTTCTTTGCCCCACGAAGTCAAATCAAAAGTTTCGATTTTATGCCGTGGATCTAAAATCAATGAAGCACAATAGATCCAATTAGTCTTCGAATAATGCTTGAGCATTTTGTCGCGCCCTGCTTGAAATACAGTTAGTAAGCACTCATCGATTTCATTTCTATCGATCTTTCTGTCTAGTTCAAGAATTTGTTTCTCAATAGAATCTAAAAGCATATTAAATCCTATGATTACCATAAGTAATATTGCATATTTATCACCTCCTAACGAAGTCGACACGGCTTTAAATACCTTAAAATATTTATAAAATTTTTCAAGAAGTAACCATTCATCTTGATTAAGTTTTAAATGAGAAAAAATTACGTTATTCTCGCAAAGCGTATTTAGGGGATTTTTTAAATGCAATCCGGTTTTTATCATATCATGTGTACTGTTCCACCGTTGAAACGTCAATATTGGGCGATACATATTTAACATTTGTAGTCTCGCAGCAACCACGTAATTTAATTTGTCATTGTTCCGACAAACGTATGTTTTTAAACATTTCTCGTAGTTTCCTTAAGCATGATTGTTCGTCATTTATACCGTTTTCTATTTCTTCATCTTCGGCGTCCTCGTTATCGTATGTCAAGTCTTGCAGCTTCATCAGTTTCAAAGTATCTTGAATGCCTAAATTTAATATATGAGCAAAGCAACGAAAATGTTGCTGTTTTGCATCAAAGCGAATATCATTTTCTTCCATAAGAACTTGCAATTCTCCCATAAACGTAGTATTCGCAGCTTCGTTATCTACTGTTATTCCCCCACATTTATTTTCAATGTGAAAGAATTTTAACGACTTATAAAAAACTGTAGCAATATCTTTTTCTGTGTGTTTTCCGTTAGAAGGGATAAAATCTAAAACTACGGACTATAGTTCCCAATTACTGTCTATGAAATGAGCTGTAATTCCGTAGAATGATTTATTTGCCACGGAAGTCTACCCATTAGTGATGGGCTAAACAGTTATTTTTACCATTCGGTTATAACCGTTACTGTTATTTCAAAATAACCGGTTATTTAAACAGTTATTTGGTTAAATGGTTACTAGTATTTAACCACACTATAATTTACAATAATTTATCACTGTTAGAAAACTTTAACTAATTATCTGTCATTTTAATTAAGTTCAATTTTATACTAAAAGAAATATTAACATAATTAAAGTAAAATATTGTTACTGAAGGATGAAACAGAGAAATATTATTTTTGAAATTTTTATTTTAGTACATATTTTAAATATTTAAAAAATGTATAAACAAAATGTATAATAATTTGAACTTTTTTTAAAAATATGAAATAATAACATATATTTAAACACAAATTGATGAATTCTATGACATATAATAATAATATTAATAATAATATTAAAATGTGTTGGGATTTTAATTATGGCCGGCCGCTTCAATAAGGATATTTCACGTCTATATTCACATCCACAACATATTTAAAAAATTTGTTGTACGAGAAATGTAATATCGGCCTTATTGCGCTTGTAAAATTGTAATTTATTAAAAATAACTGTTTAGCCCGATAATCGTTATTTTCCAAATTTAATAACGGTTACTGACGTTATTTTTCAATAACGGTTACTCAGTAACAGATAACGAAATAACGGCCCATCACTACCACCCATCAATAGTAAAAGAAAATTTTGATTTATTTTCCATTAAAATTTGTTTCAAGCATTCTTGTAGTTTTTCGAACTTTTGCATTACTTTCGTTCTCATTGAATCCCGTTTTGGCATTACAACTTTATCGTTAAGTTTTTGAAAAAAGTGCCGTGTAGCGTCATCTTCGAAAAAGTTAAAAGGCAAATATTTGATGCATATCCAGTTGACAACCAAATCATCTAACTTTGAAATAACGTGGTTTGTACATTTCTTGTCTGGAAGTAAAAAGAAACTTTAAAGTAAGAATTATTTAAACTTGTTTTATAATTTTGTAACGTAAGAAAAAAATGGGGAGATAAAAACTAGAAACCAACTTAATGTAAATTACATTTTAAAGAATTTTGAATCTATTATTGCGTATTTAATAAGAATTAAAGTATATGCAATAATAAATCATGAAAATAAAAAATGGTGAGATTGAAAATGTTTAGAATTTTCTGAATTATGTTCTTCCTATAAAGATGCATGTGAAAATATTATACCTAAATTATTTTTACGCTACCTGTCGAAATGCTTCATTAATCGTCAGTTGTCCTTTTGCTAGTTGCGGTAGCGTAATTTCCTTTTTATTGTAAGCATCGTTATAAATTTTTTGGTGACAGGATAACAGATGTTTTTTTAAGCCACTTGTATTAGTCTTCTATTTTTATAAATTTTTTTACTTTTTTTTCACTTTCGCATATTAAACATTTTCCGAATTTTATTTTATCTTTGTCTATTGAATAGGAGAAATATTTTTTCAATACACTCGATATCGACGAATTAGGCACCGATTGTTCCATATTTTCGGTTTCTGAACTGGACATTTTTTTAAATTTAATCACTTTCAGAAACGATACTCAATTACGGAGACTGTGCTGTAGCGAAGTATCAGGGCACGATTTTTGGCTTTTTACCTTAGGAAACGAAAGAATAGCATTGCCGTGATCGGAGTTAGTGGAGGGGGCATGCAGTGGATAGCATGTGTGCAGCAATAGCAACATCTGGAAATAGTTGCTATTGTTGCATGACCTTTTTTTTATATCTACGTCCGGTTTAACGACGTTCTGCCCAACAATGCCGAAGATTAGAGAGCTCGAACGCTCTAGAACGACAATTTTCCGTTGAACAGAGAATTTATGCAATTCTCTGCCCATGTGCCTCGGATCAGAGCCCCGCCATAACCGATCATCTTCGAACATTATTTAATATTTACATCTTAAAATGCAATTTTCTATCCAGTACCATTATTATTTTTATAATATTTATTCCTAAATTATTATAAATAATGGCATATACATTGCTATTATTGAAAAAAATTTTGTGTATTTTTATTAATTTGGTATAAGGATAAGCAAATTTAAAAAAATGTTGCGTGTGTAATTATTAAATTGTGTATTTATTAATTTAGTAATAAATGATCTCAATAATGTTTACTTAGTTATAGTAGTGTACTTAGTTATAGTAATAATAACCATAAGGCACAACTTCAAATAAAATCATGGAAAAATATTCTTTAAACTATATAAAGATTTATTCAATTATTTATAAAAAAAATTATTTAAACTGCTAGTACACAAATTAATGAAATAGTAAATAACTTAAGTTTAACGCAAGAAGGAATTAAAAAAACACTTATGATTATCGAGATCGAGACCGAGACGAGATCGTCATTGTCGAGACCAAGCCGATACCGAGACGAGACTGAAAATTTCGAGACCAAATCGAGACCGAGACGAGACTTGAGCTAGTCTCGTCTCGTCTCGGCGAGACCGAATCACTACGTGTGTGTATGTATATCGTCTTACATCGCACACACGTGCACACACACATAAATACATAAATTTAAAATATATCCTGACACTTTAATTTTATTTACAAAATTTCTTAAGTAATGATTAAATTGATTTTCAATACTGGCATTGATTGGAATGTAGTCCTAATAATAACATTAATGTTTAAGCAAATATAATATAAATTATAATGTAAATTTCTGTAAAAATAATGCTATAAAATACACTATACTAAAAAATAAAGAATTAAAAAAATTATTAGATATGTTTGCTATATAAAGACAGATTTGTTGAATGTACAGAATAGCTTAGTTTCAATTTTTACAATATTTATTATTACATTTAATTATCAAATAATGTAATTTAAAAATCTAATGATTCACTATAGCATTAGAAAAAGTAATGAAAAAGTACTTATTAATTTCTAAATAACGGTAACACTAACGCGTTACTTTATAAGGTAACCATTTTAAACCGAGATATTTTATATAATGAATAAAATATACAAGTGTAAACATACTGTAATATTTTAATAAGATTTTATTAAATAAATTTTAGGCTTACAATGTATCTTAATTTGAATAAATTAATAAGTATGCTAATGCATTTAAATGAATTTTATATGATATACAAAAAACGGGCGCGCCAAGTATGCTGCTGCTAGAGATTTTGCTCACTTTTGATTTTATCTGCCACATAATTTGCTGCTCATCGGTACGGGAATATCCTGTTTGACCACGTTTGCGATTGACCACGCATTTACAGCGGCCGGTGTCTAATTTTTCCTCTGTTCAAACACTAAGTGGCTGGTAATTTATTACATATACTTGGAATAATTTTGATTTCACTTCTTTTTGATGGTATTATATTTGGTTTTATCCATTGCTGTTTTGATTTGGTTTGGTTTTATTTATTACTGTTTTGGTTTGGTTTAGTTTGATGCATTGCTGTTTTGGTTTGGTTTGGTTTCATTCATTGCTGTTTTGGCATATTACAAAAAAAAAACTTGGTGGTTTTTTTAATATTTTTAATGTCTTTTTTAGGTACTGAAAATCTATAGTAAACATATAATATGAACTACAGATTCAATACTGGCAGTGAATAATAGAATGCATATTTAATGTGTTTAAAAACAATGTTTTACAACAATAAAAATTATCGATAAAATTTACACGTAAATGGCGATCAAAATTTTTATAAAGATAAGTATACTAAAAAATAAAGATATTGATATAAAGAATTAGAAGAACATTTAAGATGATTTTTAGATAAATTTAATACAAAGAAAACTTTGCCATGTAGTTTAAAGTTTTAACCCTCAGCTGACACACTATATTGGATTCGATATTTTGCCACACATAGGTGTACAACATCATTTCGTATGCGTATACCATTTTCAATTGCGTATATCTCGGTATCTAATGCATAGAATTTGAACAATTTTTTTTAATCGATACGCCAGAAGGTCAAGAAGAAGAATGAATAGGTGCGAGAATCGAGAAATTGAATATATTTGAAATATTCAGGAGAGAAGGAAACGTACTCGCGAAAAAACGGTTTTTTTGTTTAAATTCAGTTCCGAAGGGAAAATCATTAAAGAGATTTTTCTAATGGATTTTAAAAGGTAATTGAACGTACTTTAAGAGAAAAATATTGTTATTTCGGTTCTTTTCAAAAAGTACATTTATTCTGCAAGGTAAAGTTGGTGGTTTTTCAGCATAAGAAAAGATGAGTTGATAGAATAAATCATTCGTTTTCGATTATAAAACTTGAAAAAATATAAAATACAAAATATAATATACTTTATTATTATTGATTTAAATGGAACATTTGCAACAAATTTTTGCAATATGTTGTTTACACATCCGATCGGTTTGTCACATTTCAAATACTTATACGATGTTTTTCGATTAAGGGTAGATATAATGAGTATTTTTCTGGTTTGGCCATTTTATTTTTTGCCAATAAATTGCGAGGATCTTGAACTTCGGGAATGTCTATACAATCTAAGAAACTTTCAATTTGTACACGCAATACCGTTTGCAACGTTGAAGAAGTGAGACGATATATCAGAAATGACTTGATGAGAGTTACAGTTAGATCTCGTATGTAATCTTTGAGATATTTTTCCGGATTATCTTTCAGTAAATTATAAATTATGAACGAATTGATGCTAACCTGATCTAACATCCCATAAAAGTATCACATAGGTCATCTATGCGTTTTTCTTGCAGTGGTGAAATCGTGACATTTTTTTATTAAAACGCTGAAATAAACCAGTCTCTCATTGGTCAGAGTATAAAAATAAAGTCAAAAATTATACAGAATGCTGTTAATCAATTTATTTTTGCTTGTTAAAGATAAATCTAATCTTTTTTTATATTGACGATACGTACGTTTCTGACACACTGAGTGTAGTGTATCCGTAACTTGAAAAAAACACGACTGTATAAAATTTTCAGTCGATTCTTGGAGACTGCTATCATGGGGAATCAGTAGTGGAGATATTGATAGAAATATTCCCTGACTCCTGTCCCCAACCCTTACGGTTTATAAATGCCCAGCATTTTTGTAAATAGCCCAGGTGTACCAGACCCAGTGTGTCAGTTGAGGGTTAAATTATATACAAAATATTAATTTTTAATAATATAACATTAAGGTCTAATATCTATACTTTAGCATTATAAAAAAGTAACGAAAATTGTCACTTTCTGAGAAACGGTAACGGTAACGGTAATGCGTTACTTTTTTTTAAGTAACATTCCCAACCCTCTTAATATAGCCGCAGAACGTCTCGTTCGACGAGATAGGTAGGCCACACATGTTAGATAAAATATTGCAAAGGATATTATGCAACGTTAAAACTCTTTATTTACACTTCTTTGACGCTGCCAACCTTTAATTTTTTCCAGGGTAATTCCTACTGCGAATCTATCGTCGTCAGGTAGGGGCGAGGATGCCGAATTGACTTTCTTCGTGGAGGACGAATCTTCCGAATGTGACGACACTTGTGACCTTCGCTGTTGATTTTTCAGATCATTTAACGTGGAATGTGACGACACTTGTGACTTTCGCGTTGAACGAGCCAGGAGCAACCAGTTCAGACGCTTCCTAAGGAAATGGTTGCGCGGTAGGCTGAATATCGTGCTCAAGAGCATGTTCAAGTGATCTGCGGGAACGATCGAGAAAAATTAGAAACACGTCGGAAATAACGCGCGAAATGGTGAATCTCTCGGGCGAGCATGAGAGATTTACGAGGATACGAAGATTACAAGGAATCGTGGGTGAAAAATGTTCGCGGCAAGCTTCGCTTTACTTCAAAAAAAGGAGGATGCAAATGCGAGATCATAGCGCAAAATTATCTATCTTTATGTTCCTCTTTCTCATGTCACTGGATTAATATCCCAATCATCCTTTTTCTTATTCTTTTTTTTTTAAATTATGAGTTTTTAAAATCAACAGATTGAATAACAATTGATCATAGTCCGTTTATTCTTTAAGAGATTGAAAAAAAATGATAAAAAAACATTTCGGTAATTTCCAAGAGAAAGATGCATAAAAATAAAAAACGATTTTACAAAAAGAAGTTTTCATTATTCTTTTTTTTTAAATTATGAGTTTTTAAAACCAACAAATTAAATTATAATCCGTTCATATCTGAAGAGATTGAAAATAATTATAAAAAAAACAATGTAAACAATGTTCCCAAGAAAAAGATATATAAAGGTAAAGAAAGAAACAGAAAGAAACGCTTCGAAAATTTTGATGCTATCAAGTAACTAAAAAAAATTAATATAAAAATGTGGTTTTTTATATTAAGAATAAAAAGTTTCATGAAATTTTGCTCGTGTCAGTGTATCGACTGATCGACTGAAACTACATATATTATGACGTAAGATTTAAACCTAAGAACTATAAAATTTATCATAACACAAAACAATTCACAAAAGTGTCATCTAACTCGGAAAACAAACTTTTTTTTATTACTTAATATTTGACGTCATAATTTTACATTCCTCGTAATCATTTATTCTCTTTTTCTTTATTTATTTGAAATCAAAGCAACAAAAATACTCTACTAATTGTAAGTAACAAATTAAACAATTTTCAAAGAAATTTTTTTATTTCTTGATCGTCCATTTTTAATAGCGGAGAACTCTAATCTTTTTTTTAAACATTTAAACGTATTCAAAAATTTATCATGTGTCAAAATGCGCCGAAAATAAGTTACTTAAAAAAAATTATAAAGTGATACATGTATTTACATTTTTAAATGCACCCTCCCTTTTAAACGTGCATTTAATTTGTATCTCTCTGTTTCTCTCACTTTCAAGTGAACTTGCTAAAATTCTTGCTACGTGTGGCGCAACAAGAGAGACTTCTATAACGAGAATCGCGTCTGTGATTCTAATTGAAAATGTTATTGCAAAAATCACGCGTTGTGACCAGGATATGTATTAGGGAATTAACTCATCGGAATAGATTCCGATCGGAATTATTCTATTTCCCCTAGAAAACACAATATAAATTTAGGGAATAACTGAATAACTTCGGTCGGAATTCATTCCGAACAGTTTCATGATACGTACCCTGATCGCAAGAATACGATGACATTTTAAAATAACCGTCTAAAATAATAATCGCCTGAAATAAAATATAATATCGCAACCCAACGCATTTTTTTTCTTACTTTTTCTTACATGCGCGACGAGTCTTCTGAAATCCTCGTCCGCATTCGTCAGGTGTTCCCCGCTTCCGTTCGCGACGGGACAGTCCGGGACTATGTCCGCGGACGAAAGCGAACAATTTTCAGTAACGGTGGTTTCCGCCATCGGGAACTCTGCTTCGCAATCAGTCGGCATCATTCTCAGTGCAAGAATCCTGAAAAACACGAATTCCACATTATCGGTTTACCACGCCATTTAATGTCGTTTAATGAAAACAGGGAGAACAGTCAGAATTGCAATCGGAATGATATATTCGTATATGACAAAAAAAAGAGATCTAATAAGTTTTGTGATTAATTTAATTTGTATTAAAATGCAAATTAAATTAATCACGAATTTTTTAGGTGTTTTTTTCTTGTTTTTACAGCGATGAAAAATAATAAATACAAAAAGGAGCAGACTCGTTTTAGGTTACGAAAATAAGCGATTAAAGATAATCGGCCAAATAACGAGCAAAGAGCAAATCAAGTTGTTGAAAAAAAAATATATCAATTTTAATCTCACTTAAACGAGTACAAACATTCGACTCTATTGAGGTTGCGTTCCAATATACATTGCCAATACTAAAATTTCTATCGCTTAGACGTTCCGACGCTTGACTGATGCTTCTTCGCTGTATTGCTTTTGTGCTCTCCGCCGCTTGAATCGCAGGCGGCGGTTTATATATATGTAGCAATTGCTAGAGGGTGCTGCCGATCGCAATTGCTATTTCCGCAAAGTTAGTATCATATTTTCGCAATGATTTTGTGCAATGCCCGTATTGCGAAAATGTTTTACAGTCATATTATAACTCTAGGTCGCATGGTAACCCATATAAGGTTGCCATGCGTCGCGTTATTGCTACGGCTATAGCAATACTACAGATTTTCAGTATTGACAGTAAATTTTCGGAATCTTCTTCGGTGTTAGCAGAAAAAAAGACCAAAGATAAAAGTAATTCAACATTCTCATAAGAAAAATCCGAAATTAAAATTGATATATTTTTTTAACAACTCGATGTGCTTGTTATTTAGCCGATTATCTTCGATTCCTTGCTTAGCGGTTAAAAATCTTTTGGCAGTAAGTTTTTTAATAAAATGTATTTCCACATACTAATTAACAAACAATGTTTTTTAAATGTCTGATTTTTTAGGTATTTATTCTTTATTATAACATTTTTTAAAATGTTTAAAACACTGTCTGCTGATTGAGAAAGTACGACATCATTTCTTATAAAGTAATTATAATTATAACTATAATTTCTCATTAAAATCAAATGCAAATCTTTTAGAATTTGTTTGATCGTTTCATACAAAATACATAAATTGTACGAAAATTTTTCCTGTTTTGTTACTTGGATATTTATGCATAGAAAAAGGTAATATTGTGTTACTTCATATTGCATTCTTTCTCCTCTTCTTCATTTTTTTAAGATAGAAATAATAAAAATAATTTTCTGAACTTTTATTTAGAAGAATAACTATTAAAAAGTATCAGCTCTCTTATTACAGTCTTTTCTACCTCGCATTTCTTTATAAATAATAACAACATGACAATGTATAGCACATTATAAACACCAAGATTGGATGAGTTAATTATTTTGTAAAATTAAGTTAAAATTAATGGCTTTTATAAAATTAATTTAGTTACGTTGAAAGCCACATGAACAAAAAAATTATTTAAAAGTAGAAATTATATTAATATAAGTTAAATTAAAATTTAATTTTGAAAAACTATTTCTAATTTTATCCATATTAAATTAGAAATTTATAAGTTTTTAAAGTTACGTCACTCAAAACAATTATAATATGGATTATCAAACAAATTTAACATTTTATTTGTAATTTAAGTTTATACGAAATAACAAAGAAGTATTGTTTTTTACGGGAATATATTTTTTCTTTAATAACTTTTTCTTTTACATAGCTAAATTTTTAACTTGGGAAAAATTTAATAAATTAAATGTTTATGTGTCTCAAAAATAACTAGTTAATGTTCAAAATTAAATTATATAAAATTAACTAAATTGAATTAAAAGTTATTAATTTTTTTAACTTTATTATTTAACTTTTTAACTAATTACTGTCCAAGCCTGATAAATACATGCAGTAAAGACATTGATGTACTTCCGAAATGGACAAAATACATTATCCACGAGTATCTTAATTTTAATCTTGAGTAACCCAACCCATGTCTATAAAAAAAATGCGTATATCTCTGAGTTATTGACCAACTTATTAATTGACAGAGAATCGTGCAAGAATGCGTGTGTTGCGCTCTTTACGGGCGAGGTCACTTCTAATAAAGATCCGTATGTGCATATAAAATAACAATAAGGGATTTGTCATTTACTACGTTTACACGACACTATTAATCGGATTTAGTAACCCAGATATCAATTCTTGCATGCAAGTTTTGCGCGCGATACGCATGCGAACTTTATAATAGATTTATATATTTTACAGAATATATTTTGCGTGTAAATATTTAACAAATCATGCTCAAAAACGATTCATATTACGCAAGCAAAACCGTGTTTTAATGTGTTGTTATATAGGTAACAAATAGCCAGTAAACTGTGCGCTCAATACTCTTATTATAAACATGTGAGACGCATGCCAAATGAACGAACGATATGCGCATATATTGCTTGTATGATTTCCAAACTTTATTAAAATATATAAACTTTAATAAAATAAATAAAAT
>QKQZ01017939.1:0-38152 GCA_003595255.1 Solenopsis fugax | reverse complement strand
TAATTAATTAATTTATATAATTTAAAATAAATTAAAATTTTTATTTCTAACTTTGTTTCAGGCGACGCCTTGACGATGAAGTATGAAAAAATCACGTACCTGGAAAAAGCTATATATTTAGTAAAAAGATTATTGTATCTATGGACTGCATTCGGCGAGGTGGCGGTTATCGAAGCAATTGCATCATTCTGTTATTTTAAATACAACGAACAATAAAGATATGTAATAGTTCTGATAACACACTTCCTAAACGCAACCATGAATTGCATACATAATGAAGAGGTGTAACATCATATACACTAGGTGTCATTGATGCCTTCCCACTTGAAGTTAACTACTTCTGATATAGGATACGTTATATGCACTATAGTATGCAGCAATTTCAAGGGAAAGGCATTAATGGCACCTAGCGTACATGTAGAAAGAAATGATGAGTACTCTGTTAAACTGAAAATAAAAACACGCAAGAATATATTTCATAAAATCGAAAAAAAGGATTAAAAATCACTAGATTTGTATATAATATCTGGATGTAATTAATTATTAAACGATTGATAAATTTAATTCTGACCTATTTTTATTTCTTTATTTAATTTCAATTTGAGTTTAATTTTGTTAAATTGTATTTATATGAAATAATTTTGATCTTCTGAAAATTGAACGTATGTTACACTTCCTCATTATGATATGCAATGAAAAATTATATGATTGATCAACAGACATAATAAATGCATATATTTATATTTATCTGTATGAATGTGTTTATTTGTTTTATAGTTAATATATATTTATTTATTCATTTTATGTATATATATATATATATACATATAAATGTGCGCATGTGGATGAGTATAAGTATGAGAAATAAAATGTAGATTTAATTTGCGTAATTTATAAATATAAATAGTCGTATTTATATTTTATATTGACATGTATAGTTACATTAGTCGACATAAAATAAATATAAATATAAATATTTATAAAAATTGAAGACGTATAAAGATAAATCATCTTCGGTTATTCATAATAAATCACACTGAGTGATCATATTAGTTGATCAGTCACGCGGTTGAACATATAATCACAAATTTGTCATGAAAAGAATTTTGAGGAAAGAATTACTCGCTTTTTCTTTCCATTACACACTTTGGAGACAACAAATTGATTTTTTTAAAGATTTCTCTGAAAGTCTAAACTATAAAGACCAAAGAACATGCAAAAAAAACGACGGACGAAAGGAACAAAGTATACTATTAGATAGGAATGCATAAATTATTTCGCGTTTATTCGTTCTTTTAAAGATTTTTCCTTGATATAAATAATAATGTTTTTGATGTCTCACTGACAATTGCCGACTTCGACTGCCTGTAAAATAATCAAGAAACCATTTGAGAGAACAAATTAAGTTACAAATGTTACTATCGCGACCTTCGTCAATTGTATTGTATAAAATATAGAAATTTGTAAGAGACAGAATTTAACAATATAAGTACATGTATATAATAGATATTAAGAATAATAATTTTGATTAATTTTTAATAAAAAACGTTTTACACAATAATTTGCTATATTTATTACACTGTTGGATTGAGCGTTGAAATTATTGAATGAGAAAGTTAATTTTATTTACTGTTAATCATTAATTGTTTAGAGTTTATATAAATTAAATTTCAAGAATATCTATATCTCGATGTGGCTAAAAGAAGATATTGAAAATGTAAAAAGAAATCGAATATATTTTTTATTTTAATAATATTTCTATGCAAAATTTGTTAGTATTAAAAAAAACTAAATGTCATAAACTATAATGACGTGAAAAAAGAATGAAATTGTATTATTTCTAGAATATTTAGGATAAACAATGTATAAGAAAAATTCAATAAATATTTATAAAGTAAATTAATTCAACAAGCAGCAATTATATTAAAAATAAAATTCGAAAATGAGCAAAATCTCCAGCAGTATAATGGTTACTAAGAGAATAATTTAACTAGGAAAATAATTTTATTTCTAGCAAAATTGTTTTGTTGAGACATTTATGTATAGTAACCTAATATTTTATTTCATATAAGAATAGATTTCATTGTTTTTACTGAAATAATTTTTGCATTTAGTCGATTCGACTAAATAATTTGATTTATTACATTAGAGTGTTCCACGCAATAACAGAGCTGTGTATATATGTGTATCGTTAAAACAGTTGAAGACAGAAAAAATGTAAGGCAAAATAGTTTTAGAAACTTCACATTTCTATATGTGATATCTTATTATCATGCACATTTATGTGTATGGGTATCATTATGTTAATTTTATAATATTTATATGTTATATTACTTAATATATTATATTAACAGCTTTCTATTTGTATAAATGTGTAAGTATCCAATACATCCAATATTTTATTTTTATGTAATAATGCGTGGGTAAAATAGTGACAAATTATTAGCTGTTTAATATAAAACTTTTAATATAAAAATAAATTTATATATTAAAGGCATGCCTAACACCTTTAAACAAAAAAGAATATAAAATACGAAAAAAATAGAGTGATGATTTTGTACGAGAATCGTATACTAATAGCCGGTGAATTCCAGTTTTGAACTCCACCAATCCTTATCCTATGTATATCTTAGTTTACAAGTAATCAGTTCGAAAGATTTTGTAATTAAGTAAAGAAATATAAGAAAATTATTATTTATTTCAGAAATAATAAACTAATAAATACACATAAAGTACGACTACATTGTTAAAAATAGGCAGCAGAATTTAATCTAATGTAACGGAAGTAAATTTTAAGCAGATACATTAAAAAATATTTAAAATTATTAAAAGTGCACTAAATTTCATGCACATACTTTTCAGTTATAAATACATTAAATTTAATGTTTAATTTAAAAATATGTTGGAAAGACAATAATTTATTATTCATAAAGATTTTATAATATTAATAAATACTAAAAAAATTAAAAGAAACGACGTAACATTTAACGATACGGCAGAACTTCACTTTTTATCTTTATTAACTTTAACTTAATTTAGTTTGAAAAATATAGTAACTTACCCAACGTTTGAAATAAGCTTTATAATGCCATTCGGCAATTTTTGAAATTTAAAATGGTTAATCCAGAATAGCAACTAGAAGTAATAAATATTATATGACAGTTTCAATTTTTTGTTGCACAAATATTTGAACCAAACCGATTTTTTTAAACCCTTTGTACCCAGAGATTTTTTGAGTCGCTAATTACGAATTTGAAGTCAAATTTTCAAAATTCATAATGTGAATACGTATCAAAATAAGGGATCAAACATTTTTTAATTTTTACTTGAGATCGTTGATTACGAATCTGAAATAAAATTCGTCCATATGGAATCGGCCATTTTCCGGTACAAAGTTTCAAAATATTGATTTGATATAAAAATTCAAAAAGTTACACAATCGATTTGTAAGCACTACTTTCTGGAACTTGTTCAAAGTATTCATTTATAAAATAACAATACAATTACACGACATTACTTCCTAAGTCAGCTAAATTCTTTTTGCGATAAATAGAGTTAGAATCCATAAAGCGGAATAAGATAACACAATAATAAGGAATATTTGTAAAATAAGATAACACAATAATTATATGAAATGCAAATAATATTTGAGAAGGATATACAATTCTGTAACAATTTTTCTGGATACGCTTGTGCGTATTACCCATAGGCTTCATCTTGCAAAAAAAAGATATTTGTCATCTTCATATTGCCTATCCAGATTATATTAGAATTAGATATGAAATGGGCGTATAAGCTACTCGTTTACCCTTTAGACATGTGTATATAGTGTTTGATCATGCTGCATTTCTCTCATTGAGAGCGTTTCAAATGAAGCTAGTTGGGTTTCCGCGAGCGTAATACCTGAACCGGCGGTGATTAGTTAATTAAATTAGTTTCAGCGATTGAGAGAGAGACGTCAGTAGTACGAGCCGCGCAAGAACCCCTTTCGGTGCGTTTGAAACGCCGCAGTTACGTCTAAAAGGGAAAACCGGAAGCCTTTGTCGTGACCTTTGAGAAACCGCTGAAAAACGAAGGGACCCTGCGCACAGAGCGATAGTGTTACGTTTTCCGACCTGCGCGAATAAATACATTGCCGACCGATCGCACGGAAAAAGCACGATTAATCGAGGCAATTTGCGGAGAGACGACGCAATTATAACATACAAACGTAATTAAAACGTACGCGCGTGGCAAATGAGATCGTATGAAAAATTTGCATCCCCCATGCAAACGGCAAGCAAAATAAGATTTAAATAAACGGGAAATCAGAACCGGGACTAAATATTTTGATGCCTGAGGCAAAAAAGTACGCCTCTTAGTAGTAAAAAAATTTCTTTTACGACATGTAAAATATAATAAAAAACGTAATATTAATTAACGGTATTAAACATACAGATTACGTGTACATGTATAATACAAACAAATGAAACATTTTATATTTATATAGATTAATTCTTAAAAATTCTAAAAATTAATTCTTAAAAATTCAAAGGATATGTA
This sequence comes from Solenopsis fugax, assembly GCA_003595255.1. Classification (NCBI taxonomy): domain Eukaryota; kingdom Metazoa; phylum Arthropoda; class Insecta; order Hymenoptera; family Formicidae; genus Solenopsis; species Solenopsis fugax. Next base: position 33,610 of record QKQZ01017939.1, on the reverse strand, counting down.
CTTTTCTTTTAATAATACTTTTCGAGCTGTGAGAATCACAAAAGCGTCAATTGTTTTATCAAAATTTATGTTTTTACATTATTTATTTTCAATTAAGAATATAAGTAATTAAGAATTTCCAGTTGATAACTTTTTTAACCATGGTATTAATCAAAGTAAGCCAATAAGCAAAAATTAAAATTTTGTCAGGGGGGATAAAGGGGTTAACATCAAGATGCAAGTTAGCATCGCTAATTATTAAATTATTTCTAATTTAATAAAGGTGATATTACCTGTTCATGTTCAACTTATAGCTGCGTTATGACCGGAAAAGTAATTCGGCGCGTAGTCGGTTGAATTTGAAAAAAGGTATATAAAAATCACACAAGTAAAATTTATAAAAAATAGTAAGATCCAGTTTGACCGTACAAGGCGTTCTTATTCCAATTTGTATTTACATTAACGGTCGAATATCTCCAATTTTAAATTTTTGTATTACTTTATTATTGTAATACTATAATTTTTTTTATTTAATAATGATCTTAAATAATTTGTTATTAATTTTGATTTACTAAAGCTCAATTCTTCCACATGAAATCACTATTACAGGAATAGTTAAAAATATTTTTTATATCTCTAAGTTCGGATGCAATTTAGTTAAAAAGTAATTATGAATTAGTTTTAAAACTATTCTAAAGTAGAATCTGATTTGATTTTAGAAAGTACTGATATTGCTTACTGTTTAAAACTCAACATTTTATAAGAAATTTTAATTGTATTTAAATTACTTACATACTTTTTTATATTATCATTTTTGCACCCATTCAAATTTTTTTACATGAAGTAAGTTTCGAGTTCTGAGAGTTAATATCACAATATAAAAATTCATATAAATATAAATAATATAAATAATTAACATAAATAATTGCGAAAATAAAGTTCAGAGATAAAGCATATTAAGAGAGTAGGAATCTAACAACTTAATTCTCTAAAAATTTTCAAACATAAAATTACCATCTATATTGTTCTGCTGCAGTCACAAGTCTTTAAAAAAATGACAAGACTTTAAAAAAATCGACAAATTCTATATTTATGCGGCGGTACTAGAAAACGAATTAGATTTCGATTGGGAGATGTATATATTTCGTGATCTTATTCCATTCTCATTTTACAATTTCACAACTGCATTCTCTCTATTCTCTTTTTCTCTTTCAGCACTTAGCCTACTTCGCCTTATTCTCTCTACATTTAATATCTTCTCATTTCTTCCACTGCTGTTTTACAATACTCTTTTCTCCTTAATCCTTTAACGCTTTGTACGTATTTCTAACAGAACGTTTCTCCTAAAGCTTTCAGACTATCGGGACAAACGTTCTCGACGAAATAAACTTTGAGCGACACAGAATTGCGGTGATCGTCGAACTTCTCGACTTTTCTGTGCCTGCCAAAACTCCGCACGAAGGTCCCTTTAGAAGGCGCGCTAAATAATTAAGAAATCCACTTAGGTTCCACATTCATCAGGGCGATAAGCCGCGCCGGAATCGACTGTTCTCCGCCGGCAGAATTAAGTCGTCGGAAACGGACAATAGTCATCGAAGAGACGCCTTTCGTAGGAGCCTTTCGCGGTGCCACTTCGAAAAACAAGCCTTTCCCATTTCCGACAAAAGTCCCGGCATCGACTTGTCCGCGCTCGAATGTCTCAGGGAGAAGTTTCCGCTTTTGCGATTATACTGGAACTCCCCATTCATCGGATCTTTGGCTCGTCGCGAACGAGAATTTTCAGCCACGCGTCTGGAAATTCAATAAATTTTGCAGTAACCTCATTATATTACATTATATTACATGCATTTTTCAGAATGTATTTAATCAAGTATTTTACTCTGATCGCGATCGATCAAAGATCCGAGAATATGACATTGAAAATCTGAGTGTCCGCAAGATTGTTACAGTCCGCAGTTTAAGGAAATGAAACTTAACTCTTCGTAAGCACAGTCTTTTTTGTCCAGCCCAACTGTTTTTCTGTCCTACTCTGAGAAAAAATGCTGTAATATGAATTAAAATGTAGTTTGTTTCAATTAAACGTCGAATACTTGTTATTGTCTTTACTTTTGATCTCTTTGTTTCATTAATACTGTTATTGAGTTAACAAAATACTTCCAATTAGACTGATGCAGTTGATTCAACAACATTTTTTCTCTGTGTAGGTTTTCAAAAAATTTTTTAAAATATCAAGGTTATTTTTTAATATCTGTTCCACATTATTAAATAGTTGTTTAATTCAAATGTTAACCATTATTTAATAAAAATTGAAATTTTTTCGGCGAAATTAAAGCGTGAAATTCTGTCTTATTTTTCTATCAAAGAAGACCCAATGTGTCTACGGAGGGTTAAATTTAAACTACAGCTCTCGATATTTTCAAAGCCTCTGGATTTGTTGAGCCGCAAATCGTCGGACCCTCAAAAGCCTCCTTTTCTGAATCGTCGAATCCGCGGAATCCGAGATGTATAACGCTATCGCAGTCGCTCGTTAAACAATTCTTAGCCGTCGGAATCACATCGTACGCCACCACCACCAACGTGCATTCTGTTGCACGTCGAGCGAACCGGATGAATGCGCCAGATTTTGTTCCGGACGCGAGGTGTGACTCTCCTCATGTGCCACGACATATTTCGCTAAAGGACATTCGAAAGAACTGAATCGAGGAGGGCAAAGGAAAGAGGATATAGTCTACGGAATGAGAGCCTTCGTGGACGTACCGCGACTTTCCTTTCAGAAAACATCCCCGCCCACATCCTCTTGACCCTTCGCGCGCTCGACAGAAAGAAGATCGTGAATGTAAATCCTTTAATGGTCCAGCGCAAGCTTTTTGCCTTCGTCTTTTCAGGAATATGCTCGCGCGCGACGCGATGCGATCGTCATTGAGACCGACGCGTGACTCTGAACGCTCAAAAAGTCGTAGTTTATTTGCCATCTAAATCAATAAAAACTACATCTTGATAATTAATTTAGTGGTCATTAAATTTAAATAACTATCATGTAGAATGAAAATTTTAAAGCTAATATGAGTCTAAAAATATTAAGAAGAAAAAAATAAGGATTAAAAAATTAAATCTGTGAATTTTCAAATCTATCGATTTCTCAAAGAAGTAAAATAGACATCATTTTTTATATATAACTTATATATAACTGGCACCATCGAATTGCTCATTTTAAAAACTAAGAAATGTTTATTTTACTTTTCTCAGACACAGCAAAAACAAGCCTTTTTCGTAACATCTTTTTTTAACAGAGTTAAAAAATCGAGAGTGCCACATATTGTATCGCAAGAAGTTGTAATGAAGAAAAAATATTTGATATTTGTGACTCTAATTGAATGTTAAAATAGTCATAGTTAAGAGCTCCATTTTTGTAATTATTACTGTAATAATATTACTGTAATAATAACAACATACAATACGTTACACTGAACAAAAGGAATGTTTACAATTACTATAATTTAAATATAATTGGCACGAAAATGATTATAAATTATAGATAATCATTTTCGAACAACTATATTTAACACATTCTGTGCTCAATCAATTTTACGTGATTTACTCGTCATGTCACGTAGCGTAGGTCCACTCGAACACATGGCATTTTAGTTTATGTTTATTGTATTTGTTAAGTAACATATATATTTCATGAATTACAAAAATTATAAAAATTATTATTATAAACAAGATGACCTAATGCCACCTTTATTGCATTATATATAATTTTATGCATATATACAATGCATTTTTTATAGTTAATAAATTATTAAACGCCATAAAGAAAAAATTCAGCGTGTATCTTCAGAAATCCTCGTGATATGGTACATATTAAAAATAATTGTAACCATTTTTTATCAACCATAAGTATTTTAACATTCAATGATAGGTACAAATACCAAGTACTTTTTTACTTTTTGAACAGCCTGTCTTTGAGTGCATCCGCTTTTTTAATTCTTCAATGTCATCGACGAGAGCAAACTTCTCACAACAGTCACCTAAAGCTTTGAAACAATATTCAAAAGATACGTGCATAAATGTTTCTTTCAGCATTATCGACGTCGCCATCCAACTACCCATTTCCCCCTTTCTCTCTTTTCTTTTTCTCTCCCTCAATTGGGAACACTCGAAAAAATCTTGTCGCGAGTCAAGATTACATCAACTTCGGCCCATAAGGTGACCCAAGATTTCGAGTGGGCCGTCAGTTCGCCCCTTTCTTCTCTCGTCTCGGTCGGCATTATGCCATACGTTCTACGTTCTTGCGTTTCGCGACGTCGAGCACACGCAGGCATTGACCTTTGGCCTCGTGCAAAAACGCGAGGGCTCCCTTTCTCGCGGAGAGGGTTGCGTTCGATCCCGAGAGACACCCTACTCGTGGCTTTCTGTTATTATACAAAGCGGCAGTATCGTGCACTGTTGAAAACATCAAAGTACGCCAATCCTGATTTCACCGCTTCCTTCTTAACATCTCCGAAATCGCCAAATCATTGAATTTGCAAAATCACGCGGGCACGTCCTGCTCACAAGTGTCTCGTATTTTTAAGATTTTGGCACCTCGGGGACTCCCCGCAACGCCGAATAAATTAATCGAATCAGCGCACTGATTTACGGCGGGAGGAGAAAAAAAAAAAAGGTTCTCGCTCGTTAAACACCGAACGCATGCCGTACCGCAGCGGTGGACGTGTGTAGATGTTGATGTTGAGAGACGGAGACACGCAGCAACAGGGGGAAACGGAGAAAGGAACGATTGCGGAGGGTCGGCGAAGCGAGAAGCGTATGTTTTGTCTCCGCCGGTGGGGCGATGATTGATGACGCGGTTAATGATATTTTATTAGATAGACACTTTGGAGGGTCAATAGAGACAACGTGAGAGGATGAATAATAACTGCAACGCGGCGACGCTTATTAGAATTACTCGCTGATGCTATCTGTGCCGGGCCCGCTTTCTCGATGATATCTCTCGTTGCTACGAAGCTAACGCGCGTGAGCTCGTCCTGATTTTTCGCATGCGTAATTTCCTCTTCTCACGCTTGAACGTTAATATCGATGTAATGTGTAATAGTACACAGAAAAAAATGAGTATCAAATCAACAATTCATTGTTTCATATATAAGCAAGAATATAAAATCTTCTTGGAAGAATTTGATAATCTTGATCAGACATAATTTGGTTACATGAAGAAACAAAATTTCTTTATGTTAGCAAATTATATCTCTTTGAGATTATAAATACTTCCAAGAAGATTTTATATTCTTACTTATATATGAAACAATGAATTGATATTAATTTTTTTTTTATGTATAATTATGATATCGATAACATGACGAAATTAGGAAAATAAAATTTTTTCGTCGAAAATAAAATTTTCTACATGGAGAATGGCGTGATTAATTCTTTGTTTAACAAAAATCACGCGATGTCATATGAAATTTATCTCAATATGAGGAACGAAAGAGGTAAATCGTCAATTGTTAACATGGCCGGATTTGTCGAGAGACAAAGGACCCCTCCAATGATGCGTGACGAAAGCCGTACTTTTCGGATTATCTTATTAGCGCGGACAGCCCATTTTCCTGCACGGTAACGTGCTGCAAATATGTGGGGAAGAATCAAGAGGCCTGCCATGCGCGTACACAATCGAGATTGCAATGGTGCGGTGATAGATTCCTTGATACACTATTTACGATTATTACTCGGCTAATTTATTATAGGCCGGCTGGCTTATTGACCGCTTCTTCACGCACGACAGAAATTGCTATTAATAATCAGCCAACTATATTTCTTTTGTTACAATAACATCCAAAAATCTATAAATCCTTTCAAAATTTCGACTTGATACTATTAACACAGCACTGATTAAAATTCTTGTGCTAAATGATTAATTTAAATGAATAATTCTTCAACTCATATGTTGAGAAATGGAAGAACAAAGTAGCTTGTAAAAAAGTAATTGGAAAGAAAAAAATTATATACTTAAGTTAGAAAAACCTTCGATATATAAGTATAGTTAACAAAAATTTACTCCGTTTTTTTATAACCAATTAATTTGTGCCATAATATGCGGAAATAGTTAATTTTATTTTTAAGAGAAATGTATAATTATGATAAATTCAATAACTGTTTAACTCTTAAGAAACTCTTTGCTATCGCAATCGCAGTCAAGTGTCACTTTATGGCACGTCTATATAAATCGCACATGTCAAATTCCGATTCGCAAACACAGACACACAACAGCCAATTAGAAGTATCAATTTGGATATTATATCCGTATTTGCGAACTGCGTTTTATGCGACTTACGTAAACGGGCTATTAAAGCTATTTTATATTCTCTTTATTGCGTGTATCTTTATTTTTTTATTTCGGAATGTTTCTTGAAAAATCATATTTGAAAGTCTAAGATATTAAAAGTAAAAAATTTATAATTTACAAAAAAATTTATTTTTATATAAATGTTCAAAAAATATCCTCTATTAATTTCCAATAACCAAGGCTTTTGTTTAAATGGACATTTTAAAACATTTCTACAGTTCTACAGTATTTTACTATGTTTTGAAGACAGCTGACTAATTGGCTTACAAAGTCAATTGATTCTTCTCTGTGAAATTCTTTTTGAGGAAACTTGAAAAGTAAAATTTACGTCAGAGAGAGTCAAAGAGAGAGATTTTACATAAGATCTAAAGATAAAAAATAAATAAGTGTGCTAGATTATCTCTGAAAATATTTCAAAATATCCATAATAACTTTACTGATGATGGCAGCGTCAGCTAATTGTTATATGGAGACCGGAAGACATTTTTCAATCATTTTAAGAGTAAATCTTTATTCAATTGTGAATTTTCAGGTTTTATTATCCAAAATGTGATTTCTCGAAAAATTCTCATTCGAAAAACAAGACACAGTTGTAAAAAAAATTGAAAGGCCTTTAAAACAATGAGTTACTTGTCTCCTACTGTTCCATTTTAAATTGTTAAGAATTATCTACTCTAATCAAGGAGATGAAACAGCACATCTAAATTTATTACAATTATTCATTTCTTCATAGCGTATTTCTGTATATTTCGCACAAATCGGTTATAAAAAAGACATAGAAAGTCCTTTTTTACTCATAGAATATGAGCACAGAGAAACATGCCGTTCTAACATGTCATTGCCTATCTGGTAGATACTTATCTACCATCTAAGCCCATTCTTTTGTTTCTGATTACTTCGAGCTTCGTCAGTCGACGATGTCGAGGGATATCAGAATAAGAGATATCACTCAAAACGACGCAAATGCATTTTCGCGGCACGTAGTCGGGGACAGACGTCATCCAATTAGCATTAATTACTGGTTTCTTTTAATTAGTAGTCTCGCTTGAAATGTCGCACATATCATTTTCGTCCTCCCTCCCGCGCCCGCTTCTCTTTCCGGCGGCGCAAGAACATATCGCGTTATCGGGTATCAGACGAATGCTTTTCTGCAGGACGATTTTCTTCACGAACGCGATTTCCGCGCTCTTTGGGATATACATAACGTTGCCGCGATCCATTGCGTCCAATCGTTTAATTATGCAGCGATTACGACAGATAGATTTTAATTACCGATCGCCAATTGTTCATGTCTCTGACGCAACCGTGTTCTTATTGTTCCGAGTGACGCGAGCGTTTCTCTGTTTCCAATTTCCGAGACTGTACGTAATGCACAGGATGTGTTCTTCCATATATTACAGTCATATATCATCCTTATTTTTCATGTGATAATATGTCCAAAAGCCAGATTAACTACATATTTTGAAAAAAGGCATTGGACTTATCTCAAAGTCTCTAAATCTAAGAGACAAATTTTTCACAACAAATTCTTTACAATTTTTTAAGGGGGAAAGCGTTTTCGTATTGTCATATTAGATACTCGTTAGCATCATTATTAAATTGTTTCTCGATTTAATATTGTGATATTATTATTCACGTTCAACTGTGTTTCAAGATCGAAAAATTTATCGGAGCGCAGTTTAGTGAACTTAAAAATGTAGATGAAAGACGGGGGGTCGTGAGATACAGGGTAATGAGATAATATGATATTTTTTCCCCCTCTTCAGTAAATTGTAAATTACGTTCTATATATTCGATAAACTTCTAGCTATAGGATGATTAGTAGAAGTCTAACAAACTCTTGTTGATAAGAGTTGTATTGCGTTAATATTTACTGAGTTATTTTAAAAGAACAAAATAGTATTTCATCACCTTCCTTTCTCTATATAAAATCACAGAGGAAATATCAGCACTAAGATCTGGCTGAAACTTTTTAATTAATTGTTTCTACATGTCGATCTATATTCTTTTATTATTATTTAAAACACTTTTTGAAAGTTTTTTTTAAAGACTATTAAAAATGCTTAAATTATTACAGTTGTATTTATTACGCAATATTATTAATCCCCTGAATAGAAATCCTGCTTTCTATAGAAAAAAAAAACATCATGAGTCACTCGTGTCAGTACATAGAAGGTTATACAATAGAAGGTACAATAGAAATGATATATCATCTATGAATCTTCTAAATGTAAAATTGAGAAAAACTACACAGTTTGAACGATAATTAAGTAAACGTGACAAAAATGTATTTTCAGAAATACTGCCATTTATTTCCGTCAGTTTGTTCTTTGGGTCCTTTTTTGGGGAAACAAATGACCATAAAAATCCGTTTTCTTTTTTTCTAAATCTGAGGACAGTTGTTACCCATCTTTAAAAAATGTCAAAAATTGATGAACGTCTCGACATTTGCGCAACCTTCATAAAAAATCTCTGACTGTAGAGAAATATGGACAAGTTTTCTTTTAAGATAAGCCGCCATAAATTAAAAATCTCCGAGTTTGGCCTCGCTTCATTGACAAAAAACCGAAAAATCATCATAACAATCTTTTTTTTAATAATTATTCTTAGAGATTATATCAAAAATGAAATTATATATTCTCTAAAATTGATCCAATAATCATTAAGTATTTTATTCCTGCTAACTGCAATTATACGCAATATAAATGTTTGAGATTAATTTAGACTTACTATGCATAGGTACTTCAGAGATTTATATTTACTTGATTATCCTTATGTGAAAAAAAATATTATTAGACTCACGAAAAATCTATTAGAAATTATATTTAACAACTATTTGAATTCAGTATTATACACTATCAGTTTCAATAGTTTTTTTCAGAAGTCCAATAAATATATTTTTTTTTACATTGTTAATATAACACAGCAACCATTTTTTATTAATAACCCCTAATTAATAACAACAAATGAAATCAATGGATTTAAAGAATTAATGAATCTTTTGTGCGTCTTGTGTGTCGTTATATGTGATAAGATGTAGTTTCTCACAGCGGACGATTGAATTGGACATTTTTAGTTCAAGCATTACTCATTAATCGATTGTGATGTAACGACACAAATGTTTCGATTATATTTGAAGTTAGCCACACAATCCATATTTCGATATTTCTATAGTCAAAAAATGAATAGAAATAGAAGAAATATATTTTTGCCTCTTCGTGAATAAGAAAAGTAACAAAAAACTGATTCTTTCACAGAGTACATTATGCAACCACCATTCTTCATTGCCGCAATTGTGAAACGATAGATATAATGGCATACGAACAGACAAATATTTTATCATACTTCACAAAAGAGTCTTTTTGTAGTAAAGAATCAGGTGTAACTTTTTTTCTTTACTACAAAGAAAACCCTGCTGCCTGCGGTGAAAAAAATTTGTATGAAAAGCGTACAATGTATTAACGGCGACGTAATGATACCGCTTATGAATGTATACCACGTTTGCTGTTTTCCTTGCGAGTGTTTTGACGGGATTAATATGTCGGAGAAAAGGGCAGATCATCCGAGATTAGTTAACGCAAACTGTCGGTGCAACGTGATCTTAGTTAGCCGAGATGGGTTTACAAAAGCAGCGGCTGGGAGCCGGTCGCTACCGAAGCTCGGTGCTCGCGTGACTGTGCAAACAAGTGGCACGTCGAGAATGTTTGTTAATGATAATGACCATTAGAACGTCGGGTCCGGCCGCGCGCAGGATCCCCTCGCGATGATTCTTCCACTTAGCGCTCGGCGCGCTCGCCGAGAGAGCTCCCGTCTTATGTTTACCCGATGATAACAAAGGACTTCTCGGTCTCGCCTCTGCCTCCCGATGCTCGAGAACGAGAAGGAGAACGGGGAATTGTAGCAATTGATCGGTACGTTCCTTTTTGGACAAATATTTTCATTAACTCCGCCGCCGTCTGTCTGTTTATTCCAACCTCGCGCCTGTCATCTGATTCTTTCCTGCGAGAGGACTGTCCGTTTTAGCGATTGACATTTTCTACTGCAACTTTCACGATCCTAAGAAGAGGCCCTTACACGATGAATATTATTATGCGATAGACCGTAAAGTATACGATATTATTGATCAAAGGTGATATATAGCTGAAGGCGAATTGTATCGAAAAGTATGGGTTAATCCTATAACGGTGAGATGGAAAAATGCAATCGTAAAAACAACATTATGAGAAGAGCTATAATATAGTTTATGACTTCCAAATTGAGAATGACAAATATACATAATTTAAATTAATCTAAAATAAGAATATTTGAATTTAAATAAAATATTAAATCTTTGTTTATTCTTAATCGTGTTTTAAATCTAAATCTAAAAATTTTGGAACATTTGTTCTTTGTACAAAAATTTTATTGTTTCTTTCTCGCAATGTTGTAATGTCGATTAAATTTAAATTATTGATTCTTTTACGAATCTAAAACTGTTAGTCAAATTGACGTAATATTAAATTGATTTATAAATAAGTTCCATTTTATTGAACAAAACTGAATTTTTAAATTTAAAAAAATTAATAAAGTGTAATTTTATACATGTCGTTACAGATAAAATAATTAAATACTGTGGATAATACTGATATTTTAGAACAAATGATTCAGTAATTATCTATAACGGAACTAATTTATGAAGCAAGCAGCTTTATAAATAAAGCCTGTGAAAAGAGTTTAGAAAGCAATTTCTAACTGTGTATTCTTGTAACTTGAAACTTTCATGACTTTGTGACGAATTTCGTTGAATCGGAACCCTGCACCATCGCTCACGGAATTCGTTGTGGATACACAAGATCTCACGGGATCCTCCAGCCACCATTAGTACGTGACGAATTTTACACATTGGTGAGAATTACATTAGAGCGGATGACTCCGCAAGGGCCCTTCCCCCGCTCTCATCAAAGGGACACTTTCCGAGCGCGTTTATAAGCATACGAAATTAATTTCGTTTCACGTACAGATCATGGCTGAGAGAGAAAAAGGGAAAACGCTCGTTTTCGTTATTTATTTTTATTTACATTTTCTTCTTTCACAGTACGCTGCCTTCATGTCTTCTAATAACGCAATCTAACCTGGACGATTATTCGTGTTAACGTATGTATCATCGGCTAACCATTGGCGTTAAATGGAAAATTATGCACCTGTCGTTGTGTCCAAACCAGTCCTAGAGATTAACCGCTCTTGTGCGAGACGCACAAAGCGTATACACGACGCTGTTTACAAGCTGGCTTTACACATCATTCGCGTTTCCAAAGAATTTCTGTGGAGAATTGAGAAACATATAATTGAAGAAACGGTACAGCATCACGGCAAAAATAAAACGTACTTCTGCATGATTATTAATATAACGCTTGAAGTGAGATGTTTGCAACATTACTTGGAACTTTTACGTCATGCAATTGTATACCTGCTGCTTGCAGAAAATTTGAATATCTGAATGTTTTCAAGTATTAAGACATTCACTTTTAAATGACGCAATCTATAGAAAAGAAGGTACACAGGCATGCATGCGCTTTTATTACTAATTAATTACTAACTCCAATTCAAATTGCTCTTAACTACGTGGTGCTAATAAATTATATAGCTTTCTCCGCCTCTGAATACCTCCGCCTTCCAAGAAGTGGTGTTTCCTAATCAAGTTAGGGCAATAGGATTCCCTAACGGAGAGACTCGGAGGTGTTAATGCGATCAAGTCTTGCAAACAAACGTGTCATTAAATCCTCGCGGTGGTTTCGCGGAGGCCTCTCGAGGACGAGAAGTCCCAGAGACGACGATGACGACGACGACAACGATAACGACAACATCGACGACCACGCGGCGTCCGCTGTCCGCAGACGTGTGTACGCGTGTGTGCGCGACGGGGCAACCTTGCCCTGTCCGTGCATAAACAAAATGGCCCATAAAACCTCGAGGCGCTAATCCGCGCAGAATGCCGCCGCGAGGATATTGTCAAACCCTCTTGCGGACCCGTTCACTCCGCAGGAGGACCCGCTGATTCATGCGGCCATATTTCACGTCTTTATGCATTCGCGAATATTTCAGGGTCCCGTCGTGCTGGGGAGGACCGGGGGAAAGGTAGGCTTCGACTTGGTATCAGCCGCGCAAAATTTCGTATTAAGTGTCTATCGATTCGATGGTTGCTTAACGAATTTCAGAGAGACAGCCTTATAACAATCGATTATTTGGCTCATAACTAATTCCGGAATCTAAATTTCAAAGAAATGAGATCTAATTAAGTTAAAATGATTAAGATTTCGCTCTTTAAACGCAGTAACGCGTAATACATAGTATAAGTACACTGAGAGAAATGTTTGGTAAAATCAACCAAAGTTTAGTTGAATAGTGATCAAACGAATTTTATAGTAATACTAGTAATAGTTACTAAATATTATATATAGTTGTTTTGACCAAACAATTTATAACCTTAACCAAATAATTATTTTCATACAACAAATTACAACAAATTTTTATAAAAACTTATAACTAAGTTTTTGGTACCAATAACTATAAAATTCATTTCATCACTATTCTACCAAATAATTTCTCTCAGTGTATGCATTCTTATTTCAACAATTATTCATATTGTTATTCATGTGTTATTCGTCGTATCTCAGTCATAAGGTATAGTAAGAATAGATCGAACGTATCTAACATCAGGTAGTGAATATCAGGTAAGAAAAAAGCAGAAAGCAGTATTTTTTTCTCTCACTGATTCAAGCAGTTATTCTTCTTTCTTTTATTTTATTAACTCTTCCGTTTCTTTTTATGTGATCTTTAGGATTCACTTTTTACGCTCGGTTTATCTTTTCTACATCTATGATCTCACTCGAAAAAAGATTTAATGTTAAATTTGTAAAAATAAAAACCATTATAAAAAACTATTATAATATTCATATATTTTTGTCATATTAATGTAAAAACATAATATGTATATAGTATGTGGTATTAGAATTATAGCATACAGTACATTGAAAAAAAAGTTGTTAACTAAATTTTTCAACTTGATTAAATTTCTTCTATTTTTATATTTATAAAATATATAGGTATTTGAACTAAATATATAAATATTTGAAATAAAGAAATTTAATCAAATTGAAAAATTTAGTCAAGTTAACCTTCTTTCCTAGTATAGTCTATGAAATAAGGATTAAATTAATATGTGAGGCTATTAAGACAGAGATTGTCATCAAAATTGAAAAAAATTATTAAAATTATTAAACCGTAAACGCGTAGATTGCACGTTTGATTGAGCATAAAAAGATGATAAGCACAACTTCTTTTGCTCAGTTCAAACTGGCCCCTCGATGCAACTGTATGCAGCAGCCGATAGTTGTAAAAAGTTCGTAAGCAACCGGCTCACAACGCGCATTCCGGTATCCCGTCAGGAGACAATAATCGCTACCGTGTCCTGGGCCCTGTCCTGGACTTCCACTCGATTGAATCGCGCTGTCTTATCCAGTTGCCGATGGTCAGAAGCCAGGCAAGTGAGAGGAGGGGTGCATCGCTATCGTGCATCGACAAAGGGACATGTGTCGCACGATGTGAGCATGGCCATTGTGCCCCGATTCGGAACGATTAGGAGCCACTAAATAGTCTGGACTGATCCACTCAGCCCGAGACGAGCTCGTTTCACTTCGGGACACCTCTCTCAATCCCACAAAGCGAATGCATCGGATAAATAAGCGCGGGAATCGAAGAGAGGGTGAAGGGGGGGAGACGGAGGCTGGGGGCTGATGTATGGGACGAGGATTGGGCGTGGAAGATAATGTGTCGGGAAAGATTAGAATCTCCTACATCGGGAATTAAATACATCAGGAATATCAAAGTGTCGCGCACGATATAATTTTTATTTTCTCCTATCATCTTCGATTTTTTTAACTTCATTATTACTACTCATGATATTTCAATACTGCAATAGCAGTACACAAATTAATGAAAGACGTTCTATTCTTTCTGTCGTACACATTTCGCTCGTAATAAATATCTTCACTCTCGACTAATCTGTCGACGCCCTGACACGTTTGACTTTCTAATTTATCCATCTTTTCTGCCTGTCGCTCTTCACTTCACAGAGTATCTATCTTCTTTGCCTGTTCTTCTCCATTCTCAGATTTTCTCTTTTTTCTCTTTTCTCCTCTCATCTTTTAGGTTTATCTTACTGCTTTATTGTAAAGGAAATGAAACAATCAAGGATCGACGAGGAAGACACAAGAGGACCGATTCCTGAAGAATCCGAAAGATCATAGCCGGTCGCCGGTTTCAGCATTATGGAGTCGGTGGCGCAGCCCCTCCTCTCCCCCGCCCCCTTCCAACCTCCGCTAATATCCACACCAGCAACAATCACGGATTAATGGCATTGTCCGCGCGTATCTACTCGAAATGTACGGGCGCGCGCAGGTCTATGGGTGTATATATACGCACATAGAGACCGGTGATGCATCGACAATGGGGAATGGGCTCTGTTCGGCGACCCAACGAGGTATTACCGGGCGAACAAGCATGCAGTTTGTCCCCCATTGTCGCCGCTCGATACAGTGGGAATAACGCACCCACCCGCTGTATTTGCAGTATTCGGTTCGCCGTGTCCGCACCGCTGTTTGCCGTCGCGAGTCTTCTTACCCCACGTTATATCCGATTTCAAGTAGGCCATTGTCACGGCGTTGTCACGTTGTGCCTGACGAGTAACGCAATCGTTCCCGCTCGCGTGGGAGAAAGAGGACCCGAAGTGTTTCCGTATCCACGTATCTGCCAGCGCTATTGATGCACAACTATTAATACACAACTTTGTTATTCGGAACCACAGTTGAAATTGCAGTCGCGAAACGGGACGCCTTTAAAGAGAGAGCTTTCCTGTTGTCCTAACGAGATTAGAATTCCAACAGTCCGAAGACGCGGAGGTATTTATTTGTTCGAGGGAAGACCAATGTTTCGCGATATTTCACGATCAAGGTGTAGGGTAGAGCGTGGAGAAACGAAAAAGAAGCACGGGACACGGGACGAAGGGAGGGGAGAGAAGCGCCCAGTGCAGCGGCCGGGGCACGCAGCGCTGTTAGGTGTACACAATCCACGGACAATGGGTGCCGGAGCGCGGAACAATGCAGTATACAAGCGACATCACAATGCAGGGATCAGCGAAACAACGAACGGTCTCACTGCGGATTACAGGCAGATGCGCGGCCGAGCCGCTCCTCTTCTCCGGCCAGCCGCTTGAAGCTGAATCGGCACAGATCTCTGATCGTTCGTTAGCATAGGAATAAATTAACGCAATCAATGATGAAACCCGCGAAATATATATCGACATTAATTCGAGGGAAAGAGAGACAATGAAAAAGGACAAATATAAAGTTCGCGTCGATTATACTGATCCTTGTCTATCGGCGGAATCGATATTCGCTGTCGCTAATGCGTTCGACGTTTGCAATCTCTTCTTCACGACGCTAAACGAGGCGCTTTGTCGACATGCGGACAATTCTCAAGACAGTTTGACAATGCTGCCCCCTCTGGACATCCTCGCTCCGTCCTCTCCTCCGCGACCACATAACGCGCACACCCACCGTGCGGCGAGTCGCCACCCTCTCGAGCCCGAGGTAATTTTGTTCGCAATTTTGTTCTACGCCGTCTTCGGATGGCCGACAATCGCCAATAAGCCGCTCAACTGAGATCCAATTTAAACCGTTAATTACTACAGAGCTTGGTTCATTGCCTCCCTTCCCACCCTTTCCCTTCCTCTTCTTCCCTCTATCGTCATATCACTTCCTCCAGCTACCCTACCACAACCGCAGATACCTTCCTCCCACCCTCTTCACCTCCCAGCTCGTCCCTATCTCGGTTACCATCCCGCCGCGAACGCACGGAATGGCAGTGTATTTTTCCAATTTAAAATCCTATCTCTTAATTTCCTACGTGTCACCACCGCGTCTGGGGATTTTTGCGGAAGCGATCGTATCATCAAGCGGTTCTCACTGTTCCTATGCGAGAGCACTGAGCGATACCGATTCTATCTGGTTTATTTTTTCTCTTTCTTTCTCTCTCTCCCTCCCTTTTCATCCCTCTTTCTCTTTTTCTCTCTCTCTCTCTCTCTATTCGCCTTCTACCTCACCCCCTTTGGCAGTCGCCTTTTTTCAATCGCGCTCGACGCGACGCGCGAGGGAAATTGCGCGGAACGAACGGCCTTCCATCTTGACGTTCTCGTGATCGTCCTCGTCTGCCGTGACAGTGGGTCGAATCCGCGCCATTACGTTAACATCGAGCTCACATTCATTTGAGGGTTTGACTCTGAAAGTGGCATTTACATGACACTCGCAAGTGCCATTCAAAAATTTTGTTCGTCAAGAGTTCGTAAAAAGATTTTTCAAGATATTAAAACGTAGAAATCGAAACAATTTGATTTCTCGAAATTGTTGCTATTTTTAATCTTCTCAACTCGCAAATTTTGCTGCGAGAAGGTAAGTCTTTGAAAGTACGATAAAAAAGTACTTTTTACTTCTTATTTGTCGATTCCTTTTACAACACACATTTCTTTTTCCAAATAAATTCCTGTCCTACTTTATTCTCGCTAAGATGTTAGTTGGCGTGTCGCGTGACTCTAGATCTTAATTGGACGTAACTCAAAGGTCCTATCCAGATGTCTGAGTGTTTGCTCTTTGCGAAAAAGAGAACTATACAGCTTCCCGGAAGAGGAAGGTAGCGACAAAGTCGCCTTCTACCAAGACAGACAACAATTTTCTAATCACTGGTTTATCGGAAACAGAGAGAGAGAGAGAGAGAGAGAGAGAAAGAGAGAGAGAGAGGAGTCCCGATAGCCCTCTATGCTCAACTTGCCCTTCTATACTCCCTTCTATACCAGCTATCCACCCATCCCGTCGCCGATTCTTCACATTCCCTCTTGTTCACCTCGAGAGTCGACTCGACTTTATCCGCGAAAGCAAACCATGGAGTTCGTGGCGGTAAAGGTTCCGGCGAATGCTGTTCCCGAAAGAGAGGACAGAATGGGACAGAATGGGCGGGGTCGGAAAGTCGTTCACAATTAAGTCCAATCCTATACAAGTTGTTTTTCCTTTAATTCGCCTCGCTTGCCCTCACATGACAATTCCAATTTAACCCAGGCAACCTGTCTTGCCGCTTTCGATCACGCTCTTTCGGCCCCACTTTTTCTTCCTGTCGTCCCTTCCTTTTTTCCTCTTGCGCGCCATACGAACAGAATAACAACAACGCTGGAAAGGGTCGAACAGACTTTTCGTCGTTTCAATCAGACATGACCGCCGTTCTCCACCGAAGAAGAGAGGGCGAGGGAGAGGAAGTTTGGTTCCTGCCGGGTTCTCTCGGTTTCAGCCAATTCGTCGGCTCTCTCGAATTCAATACATGTTTTAATGAAACAGTGATGGCCCGCTGCCCATTGTCAGCGCCATTGTTGCATAGATGACTGGTCGATCGAAGGCCCTCGTGCTTTTGTACGAAAACCCTACCCTGCTTTCCCGCCACCCACTACCCCTCGCGTAACCTGTCTCGTCGCGAACCGGCGCGGCGCGGCGTAGCGCTCGTGCGAGTTGGATCGCTGTGTTTTGGAGAAAATCCAAAACGACGTACAAGAACGCAATTGCGAGCCCCTTCTCTCAGCGACAATCAGACTTAACATATCTCCGATTATTGTAACCAGAACAATCACAGTTTGTCCAATGAGAAATTAAATCCGACTGCCAACACTTTCTACTATCGTAGTCAACAGTAGTAGAGAGAATTGTGTTGACTATTACATTTAATTATTTCTTAACTTTGAAATGTATCCACGATTAAAATTTTTCGATTTTTGAATCTTGAATCACTTAATGTAAAAATCTCATTTTTAGATTTTCGCAAGTTCAAGTTTTCGAAATTTTTAAATTATAAAATTTCGCAATAACTGTAGTTTCTAAATACCAAATGTCTGCAATATTATACTAAATCTTTTCTGACGAAAAATAGAAATTATAAACTTTTGTAATAAATTAAAATCTATCCTGTAATTAAAAAATCGCTAAAAAATTCAATTTCTAAACAGCCCTATGATTAGTTGTAACGAGAATAGAAGTTGAATTTTGAATTCAATCCTAACATATCAATTTGAATTCTAAAATAATTCCAATTCAATTCTTGATTCTCAAATGTTCTCACATAAATTCCATCGTCTAGCGCGTCATGCGCATACGCACGATAGTATTATAATGTTATTACAATTAATCTTCAATTGTTGAACGGCGAGAGAACTGCGTTAATGCCGTGACGAGAGGAGAAATAATCTGCTCCCGTCGCGACGTGCGGTCTCGATTAATTTAATTAACATCCCCCGCCGACAATGATGGAGACGACAGCGCGCTCTCGTTTGGGCCGCTAAACGCGACCATTTATTTAATTACACCGCTTTGTCGCGCCGTATCTCGGCCGTCGTCAGGCTGTCTCGCCTTTTTCCGACGCGCCGCGAACTCGGCTCGAAATGCCGAGCGCGGATTGGCGGCGATAAGATAGGCGCCTTTTCAACCACCAGCAAAACCATTGACGCGCGGCGCGCCGACTTTTTTCCGTTTATAAACGCCACGAACAGAGAAGGGAGGAGGTGGAGGAGGAGGAGGAAGAGGATGGGGAGAGAAAAGGGAAGGGAGATGGTAGGTAGTCGCCATTGTTTGAGTATCATCGGCCACCCCCTGCGGGAAACGAGAGTATGGTGGAGGAAACTCGTTTGTTTCATCAGCGTTGACGTAGCTCGCCTTCCCTTCCGTGGCGGGATTTATATTCATCACACACTCGCCAAGCGCATACCCAGTACGCGGTACAATAAAAATTCTGACGCAAACTCGTCAACAGTGAATGACGAGAGGCGACGGTCGGTTGGAGGAGGTTTTATCAGTCAGTGGGGGATGGATGGGCAGCGCGCTTGATTTAAACAAATTTATTCTTGCTACTTTGAAGCATCGAGCTTAAAATCTCGATTCTTCTGAAAATTACAACTACTCTTACAATGTTCTGGACGCTAATGGATTCATCCAAGCAGAACCTGTGCAAAATTTTTAACGTTACAGGATAAGAAACGATGATTTGTTGTTAGTTGATTATATAATGGTTAATTATTATTAAATTATCGTTAGAAGAGTCTGTCAGCAGAGGTATATCTCTAATTTTGTGTACTATTCAAAATTGCATTACATCTATGTCAGCACCATATGGTAACATAACTAAACTCAGAATTAATAGATTGTCTCCTAACAGAATCACGGTACAGCATTATTTCATTACGTGTTAAATTATCCATTGCATTTTGAGAAATGGCAAAATCATTTAATGCCACAATGACGACAAAGGTTACTAGCATCATCTTTTAACAATATATCATACGTTTTTATCATCTTAATTATTTTCTTATGAGTTCTCTTATGATTACGGATTCTTCCAGTAAATAATTCCAAAAGATAAAGTTATTTTCATAAATAATAATAGGTAAAGTACGTTTTAGAAGGAATTATTACTAACTGTGATATAAATTTTTTTACTTCTGTCTTTTACTATCTCATCTATAGAATAAAATTATTGCTAATCCTTTCAGCTTTAATATTCTTTCTACTTGTTAAATCCATTCGTCAGAAATAATTTATGGCAAACGTACTTATCATGCTAAATAAATATTAGATGAGAGGGGATCGTGAGATACGTGTGGAGTAATAAGATATCATGATATCTTGTATAATTTGCGTTGAATTCTAAGAGTCGTTAAAATTACTTCATTGTAGTCTATTTAGATATTGTAGGACAGTTATTAGTCATTAGTGTTCACTGCATTTTTATAAAAGCTGAATTTCAGTTTTGCAGGTAACAGCGATTTTTAGGGGTAAATACTTTCTATGTAATTTTGAGAAGTATTTTAGTTATTAATTTTTAACTTTAGTCTAACTTGAAGACTTTGAATGTGGCTTTCAAATAATGTAATTGAATTTAATGTGCCATAATAAAATTTTATTATAAATAAGAACTCTACTTGCTTCTATGTTTGATAATTATACTTATCCTTTGACACTTTACTATTGGTTTAGATATTAATATAACTGTTGTGGAAAGAGACATCGGATTATTTCTTTATTACTAGTGTTTCCTACACAGAACATTTCAGTAATATTGTAGCAACATTGCAACGTTTCAATAATAACAGAAGCGTTGAAAATATTTTTGCAACATTGCTGGAATATTCTGTGCCGTTTGAGTTTCTTCTGGTTTTACACACGAAAGATGATCTGAAGTCAGGATCAAGACGTCTGCATTTGTAATTTTTATTGTTAACTGTAAAAATTTTATTAATTACGTAAATATTCAGATATATACCGTCAACATATTTAAATTCGAAAACTTAGCTGAATTTCAAGTAGAAGACATTATTAGATGATTTTGATGTCAAGAAGACATTCAAATTACATCACCTTGCTCCTAGGGTGTAACAATGCCTACGTTCAGTAGACATTAAGTAAATCAATGACCGCTCAGTGATTCTTTAATACGACTGATTCTTAACTTTAGTTCTTCGCTGGATTTAAAACTAATCATAGTAATAAGAATTATTAAACGCTCACTAATTTGCTTTGTCTATAAGACATTGGCTGTGTTCAGCAGAAAAAAGAGTTTAAATTGTAAGATTCTTTGATAAAATTGGTTCTTGCCCTTAGTTCTTGTCAAATCTGAATATATAAATTAATCATATTAAAGAATCTTACAACAGTTGCAAATCTACTTTTTCTGTTAAAAGCAGTCATTGTTACCATAGCTTATTTTTCAGAAAATCAAATTTTGTGTGGAGAACCTGTTTTTATTTTCCAAGATACAAACACTTAAAGATCTTAATTCTCTGTTAGGACTCTTAACTAATATTGAATATTTATTTATTTTTAGCAGTTTTTATACACATAAATATCGCTGATTGTGAAACTAAAGTTTTTCTGAAAGCTGTGAACTGCAGCTAGTTTTCTGAAAGGAACAATGAAAAGAAGATAAAAAGATGGAGAATGGGCAATGATGAGGAACAGAGGGAAAAGCGCACCTGGATTTCAGTGACCAATAGCTATTATATTTGGTGACAATAGATGAAAAACGTGAATTCTTCAAACTTGCACACTCCTCCTTTCTTTAGTAGATAATATACCTTTGAATGTCGAACTCGTTTCAAGCGTTGGAAGCTTAAGATTGTGTTTAAATTATCACAAAGCATGGACAGAGATACATTCTAATGCTACAAAAGAATATCTGCGGTCGAAAACGGAAGAACTTGTTGGACTCGTTTCATTGTCACGATTTGAACGTGATAAATACCCGTTATTATAACACCAGCGACAATTCTTCATATCATTTCTCAGTTCTCATGAATAGTATAGTCGATTATGAAGTACAATTGTGCCGTTAAATTTTATGATCAAGTTCCTCCTTTGTAAGTCAAAATGACGATTTTACAGGGTGTTTATCCAGTCAAATAAAAAAATTTGCTGAGAATTCCCGAATTTCTTAAAAATTTTATTAAAAATTCTAAAATTACAGAGTTTTTATAAGCTTGAAATATTTTTGTTTTATTACATGCGTTTTTTAATGGTTTTTAATTGGATCAGTTCCATATTTTTTTTAAAAAAGGTCATTAAAAGTATTAATTGTACTATTTTCTAAAAGAAATAAAGTTTTATTCAGTGGTGGAAGCAGTTTTTCTGGTAAAAATATATGTAGATACCTGCCCAGTTATTGTCTAGTAGATAATTTAAGATGTCTATTAAGCTGGCACAGTCATTTTAACACAATCAAATAAGAATCATATAGGATTTTTTTGCTATTTTTTTGCTAATTTTTTGCTCTATTCACGAGGCTTCAGCCGATTCGCTAAAAACAATGGCTGTGCTAGCTTAAGTTTAAAGTTAGCACAGCCATTAGGAAAAAATGAAGGAAATTAAAAAACAAATACGTATTCTTGTAGTGCTACTTTTTTGCTACTTTTTTGCTCTATTTAGAATTTTTTTCTCCAACCGTTTTGCTACAAACAATGGCTGTGCTAGCTTGAGATTAAAGTTAGCACAGTCATTAGGGAAAAATGAAGGAAATTAAAAAAACAAATACGTATTCTTGTAGTGCTATTTTTTTGCTTATTAGGTTACCGTTTCGGAATCTTATATTCGAATCGCCGCTGATGCGTTTCCAAAAATTCACAAGACACATAATTGTAATTAGTAAAATAGAATATATACCAAACAATGAATACAGATTAAACTTAAAAATATTTAAAAAATATAATATAACGAAAAAAAATAAAGAGAAAATGTTTTTTTCATTTAAATATAGATTTAATAAGTATAATTAAAGTATATGCAATGTATGCACATGTTTATTATTATTGTATACAATAAATTCTGATAATAATTTAATATCTCAAATTTTTAATATACTCTAAATCAATATGATAATGAAATTTATCGTTGAACCAATTTTAATGAATTTTTCATTAGTACAGTGGATACTTTTATAGCATTTATGTACAGTTTTGGTTCAGTATATAACTATAAATATTTTATTTCTCTCCTTTTTTCTCTCTTTTTTAATCTCCTCATTTCATTTCTCTCTCTCTCTCTCATCTAATTTTTCTTTATACTAATCTGTATTCGGTTGAGTTTATTAAGGCTAGCGATATTTTACTTGACCGTGGCAAAAAGGAAAAAAAAGCTGTGATTAAGAGCTACTTCCCTTCCCACTACCCGGAAATTAACGCGCGAGCATTACTCTTGCACGATGGCGGAAGGGTTGCTAATTTCTCTAATTTGATCGCAGACCTCCTGCCAGCCGCGCATTATCAAGAGTCAGATGAGGATTTAAAATTCAGAGCTTTATGCACTTCGCCATATTCCCCAAAGAGGGAAGAAGAGGGAGAGACAGAGAAAGAGAAACGTTATTTATTAAGCACTTAATTATTTATTAAGCGTGTAAAAAAGAGGGAGGAAAGACAAGAGAGAGAGAGGGAGGAGAAACGTAGAAATCGTTCAGGAAAGGAAAGAAAACTTGGCAAACGACGCGTACAGGATGCTAGACTTCAAACGCTAATTGGCATTGAGGAAAGGTGGCGACGATAACTAAATACGCGCGAGAACGCGCGCGAGAGTTGCTTGCACGTACGCCCCTTTACGCGACGAACATACGTGAACGCGCGCGACGCACTGCGACGCGACGCATGACAAACTTTTCAGGCGCGGCTTTCAAAGCGCGCTGCGGAAATATCGCCGCAAAGGCAAAAGGAATGAGTAATTAATTATGACGGAGGGAAGAGACGCCGCCAGGCCACGCTAAATTATACGATTATTATGGGCATAATTCCGTTTCGTGTGATGACATAACATGACGATAAACGTTCGACACCCATCAGAATTAAAGCGAGCTGCGCATTGTAAGTTAGCTCTAGATATGAGACATGAAAAGATCAGACCCCTCTAGTTTCGTCCTAAAATTAATATTCCATTTTTATAATATTTGCTCACATTATGATGTTAAATATTGTATAAATATGGTATTAAATAAAAAATTAAATAAAGTATTTTTCAATAGAAATAAAAAGAAACATTTATAGAAAAATAATACAAATTTTTTATATTGTATGAAGATATTAATATAGATCTTAATAGAGATTATAATACTTTTTAAATCATTCAAAAATATATATTATATCATATATATTATTTTGAATTTATAATATACACTCTCACCGTACTTGAACTTTTATATCGAAAAACAATTACCTGAGGTGATTTCCCAGAAGTGCGTTTAGATCCCGCTCCCGCTTCTCCCTTCCCCCCGAATGTCCCACAAGTATTTACTAAATGTTAGACAAGGATAAAATGATATTTGAGGGACACACTTAGGAAAGAGTTTGAACACACTGCTAAATTGTTTTAACAAATGAATACGAAGAACATACTTAAAACTATATATTACAATAAGTAAGAAAATTTTAATATTGGAATGATGTCGAAACAACATCTTGAATGCTGAAATTAGCTTGATAATAGCAATTGTAAAAAAATTCGATGTTCGTTTGAACTTATTTTCCAATTGTTTTAAACAATTTGAATGATAAATAACTACTTCATTAAGCATGATGAATCATTCTTAATGATGAGTCATTAAGCATGTTCTTTTTAACTTAACTACTTGCATGTATTATTTTTTTCTTTTTAATAGAGAGAAAAAGAAAAAAGATAAATCGTACAAGAAGTTCAGTTCTAGTATAGAGAAAAAACAAATCTTACCCAGCAAACAAATATTAATTCAAATAAATTAATAATTGCAATTTATTTCAATTTATCCGAGTCCCGGCGTATTTTTGAATTCAAATGGACTCAATGGATCAAAATACGAAATGCGCTATTTATCATTTTGAATTGGATGAATTTATGTCCCTATTATATTATTTTTGAATTCAAATTAATTGAAATACGAAATGAGCTATTCATTATTTTGAATTCGAATGGATTCAAATCTTATTATATTATTTATAGATTCAAATAAATTGAATTACGAAATGAGCTGTTCATCATGTTGAATTCGGATGTATTCATATCTACATTATATTATTTTTGAATTCAAAAGGATCAGAAAAATCTGAAGCGCGAATTCGGAAATGTCGAAATAAATTTATTTCTATCCATTTCAATTCATTTTTGTTTGCTGCGTAATAGGAGTTGCAAGATAAGGAGAGGGACGAATATCATGGATATTATTTGTACATTTATACTGTGAATGATGGAGAGCGAAATCCGAAAGATATAACCTTGACCACGTTGACATTGACCACGTTCCAATTGAATACGTTGCCATAGTAAATCTAGACTGAGAGTTCGAGGAGGGGGGCTAAATCTCACATAGGAAAGGACTCAATTTCGTAATCGTGCGTTCTCTCTCGTTCGTGTGTGAATTGAAGCGTACATCAAATGTAATGTTTTCTTGATAAACAATAATTTGGTTAGATTATTTTAATACGTAAATTTCTTTGGATTAAAAAAAATTTGTTAAAGCTTAAAGAAACATTTCTCTTTGTTTTAGATTTTAGAGTATTTAATAATTTTTTTTACATTATTCGCGAAAATAAGTGTTTTTTAGATGGAAAGTTTCTTACCTCATTTTAGAATCTAAAGTGTTTTTCATCTTATTTTAGATTTAAAAAGTAAGAAACATTTATACTTTTATCTAATTGTAAGTTGAGAAGCACTTTATTTTACAGCGTTTACATGTCACCATTTATCTCTCAAAGTACTCACGAAGCGTACAGTGAGTGTTTTTACACGCTTAAAATGTAATGAAAGATGCAAGGTTCCCTCTTTTCTCCTTCACGCGTCTGCAGAAAGAGCAAATAATCTCTCACTCTTCTCATCTCATCCGTCAATCTTGAGACAATCTTCCTACTTATAAGTCTGTATTAAATCAACCTTTCGGAGCCTATGTAAACTTCTTTGAGATACATAGATGTTTTAATGTAAATAATAAGACAAACATAGAAATAAAAATTATGGTAACTGTAATTATTCAAAATATTCGCGGCAATAATAGAAAATATTTAAGATTAAAATTATAGAAAATAACTGCAAATATTTATAATATAATTTACAAAATTAAAGCTATAAAATAAATTTTAATAGGAATTATATTGTTACAAAACAATGATTAAAATGAGAGTCAATGCAGTTCTCGGTGCGTATATAACTGATATTATTCAAGAAACATAAAATGCTATAATGAATATTTCAAAGCTATAAAATTTTAAAACTTTAAGAAATCTTTGAATGTAAAATTTTGTCTCGTTTAACTTCGTAACATCTTCGTCGTGTGTAAACATGTAATACTTTATTAATTAATTATATGTTTATTATTATCGAATCTAGCAACTCGATTATATTTACAACAATTTCCTGACGAGGAAGCGTCTCGCCTCAACATCAGCGGCTTCATCCCTTAGTTACTTTGTACCCATGCTGAAGATGGCTCGAAGGATGAGCCGAAACGTTCATTATTATTAAAGTTGATGTAACATATAACCTTTTGTTGTTACTTACTGCGCACCGTTTACTGCGCTTGACTCGCATTTGCCGTCTTTCTTTCGTGTTTTTGACAATTTCACGAGTCCAGATTTTTATATTGAAATTATTAATTACTATTAATTTCAAAATTAATTTTGTAACATAACCATGATTATTGTAGTGATAACGACAATAACAGCGAAATATATTTTCTTGCTGTCACTGTGCAACAGTTGAGGATCACGATGCAGGATATGCATGAATTTCTGAAACTGAACACCGGCGACAAGACGGACTTCTGGAGCCAGTTTCATGAATAACGAACCGAGTATAAACAAGAGATGAAACTGCGGAACATCGTCCGTTACCATAGCGCAAGCAACTATTAGACATTTACTTAATTAGAGGAACAGACCGCGCGCGAATTCAGCGAGGCAGGCGTCTCATCGCGGTGCAGCATCGTGAATCGCATTGACACGCCTTGTTAAATCCGTTATAGCTCGATGGTCGAGGAAAAAAGCGATTTCAGAGTCTTTTTGCACAGTGGAGTCTCTTTAGAATCGTGGGAGCTGCTCTTTATTGAATCACGGTGAAAGCGAACTAAGAAGAGCACGGTGCACAAAGTATGTTGAATAATCGATCGTTTTATAAAATTGCATTCGCTATAGTGTCAAGCAACAAAGAGTTACCAAGCTCTAAAAAAAGGAAAGCAAAATCTTTCTCAAAAACTTTTCAATATCACAAAAAATTCAAAGTCTCATGCGACTCTAAATTTCCTTTTTATTATTAGAAAATGTACGCGTATAATTAAATCTGTTTCACTTGTACGTCCTCTACCTTCAGCGAAATTTAATAACAGTCAAGTTTTGTAATTGTTTATTAATAAATAAATAAAGAATAGAAAGAGTTCTCGAGTTTTTTTTTATTTATTTATATCATTGAATGTAAATACACAAAAAAATTAGTATAAAAAATTAATCAAATTAAAATTAACACATTCTATTTAATCATTGTTTTATATATAAAAAATATAAAATCTTTAAAGACAACCAACAATAAGTAAAGATGAGTCTTATTGATGAGTCTCTCTGTCACAGCTGGATCTTAATGCTAATATTTCTTGTGATTTCATATACATTTTCAAGTTCATCAAACTACATGCTAAATAAATTTTTGCTCTTGGAACATAGCTCTATGTTGAATGAGTATATATATCACAATATTAAATTAATAATGAATTTAATAATAATTTAATAATGATAATAAGCATCTATTATGGTAATGATACCAATGAGAACCTCTCCCCCAAAATTGTAAAGAATTCTATCCAATATTTTTTTCTCTCAACCCATAAAAATTATTATTATATCATGAAATATTTCTCTTAATGAAATTTTTATAACATTTTTTTATGCAAGCAAATGTTATGTTACAAAAGAAAACTCATATTATAAACTCAAATACGTAAGGTCCACGACATTCAGTAAGAAGCTAAAAACCTTAAATACTTAAAATCTGCAATGCAAAACCGATTCATTTTTTACGAACGTATCTAAGTCAATTCAGAGATTGATTTCTCGGAAGCTGACAAAACTGACAAAAATTTAACGCCGCATGGGGGCATTCTACTAACTTTACTAACTTTAACGCTTTAATATCGGATACAATCTAGTAGGCCTATATGCGACACACCGCAAATTGTTACGGATGCAGATTTACAAAACTCATAATCCTGAAGAATAGGAAAAATAGGAATCGAATAGACGATGCTGAAACGACTGTCTGCTGATGAAGCGTCAAACTATAAGTGAATCCAACAAAAGAGCATATGAAAAAAATGCATAGATCGTCGCACAATGGTATGTATGGCTGAACAATGGGCTAAAGAAGAGATTTGAGTGTTGTACGTGGTGGCCCAAATAGCCGGATGTACCCTAGAAGGCATCAAACACCAAATATACTAAATGTTACATTGTTACCCTAACTATAAATGTTACCCTGCTATAAATAACTAGTGTGCTTTTCCCAGAAATCTTACGACACTTCTTCGAAGAGCTCTAGTTTTTGTACAATGTCAAGAAAAATGCAGGCTATAAAATTTTTAGAACTTTGTATGTTACAGAAATGTATAGTTCTATCTTTTTT
Source organism: Solenopsis fugax (assembly GCA_003595255.1). NCBI lineage: Eukaryota > Metazoa > Arthropoda > Insecta > Hymenoptera > Formicidae > Solenopsis > Solenopsis fugax. The sequence continues at coordinate 5,059 of QKQZ01017939.1, read as the reverse complement.
ATGTGCAATTTATGAAAAGAAGAAGATAAAGGAAGTGAAAATACTGGGAATTATAACTTTTTTCCCTTCCCCCTATTATAAATCAAAAATTCAAATTTAGTGTTGAGGGAAAAGCTGCAGATATTAGTGTCCCTTTGATTTTACATGTCTCAGAAAGAAAAGACAATGCGCAAATCTCTATGACGGTACAGGTCCTACTCGGGATATATTGCTTTCTGCGGAATTGAAGTGCTCATAAAACAAACCCTTCCCACTTCGAATTGGAGCAGTTCTTGTGGCTCTCTATGGCATACACATACATTTCACGCACACGCACGCACGCACACACCGGCACGCGGTCTCACGCATTACATTCATACGTGACCCTCTTCTCGCGATATAATGTGTCCTTTCTCTTCACCTCCCATGAAACTAACACTGCGCATTAACATGACAATAGCTAGATTAAAAAGGAAGGGGTGTGGATGCAGAATGGTGTGAGAGGGAGAGGCGGACGAGCGACGCGTCTGACACGTATAGGCGAAACAGAACGCTTTACGGGCGACCGAAATTTTCAGCGGGGTACAAGCCCTTCTCCTTTCAGGTGAACCGATTGCGCGCGTAATCCATCCGTGCTCCGATTGTGTGTGGAGAGAGATCAATGATCTACCTGATCCATCGAGATGCAACGTGATAACTTTCCGATGATCAACCGTTACAAAAATTTCATGCCGCCCAATTCAAAGCATTGACGAACAAATATATATATATATATATATATTTGTTTATTTACATGTTTAGTTACATATTTATGTTCAGTTTTAGAATAACAAAATTCTAGCTATTATCAAAGTCTTTTTTCAATGTATAAATATTATACTTTGAATATTTATTTTTAAATATAATGATGAATTTTTATGTAAATTGCTTTTCTAAAGTTCCACATTTCCACAAATTTAAGAGGTCTTTGACTATTGCCAGCCGTAAAATTAATCTATTTTTATAAATTAAAAAATAATCTGTTATGTATAGAAACATGCGGCTTTTTAATTAAGATTATCTATCATTTAAACAGCAAAAAGAATTATTTTTTATTTATAAAAAGAAGCATTATACATAATGTCTCTAAATGGCAATCGAATTAGGAACCATCGAAAAAACACACTTCCACCGTGGAATGATTCAACTTCTGCAAATTATCTGACATCAAACTTTCTTTGATTTTTATTAATTATATGTATGAGTGTTACTATAGCAGGAACTAGAAAACGAACTAGAAACGAAGTCAATTGCATGAAATTTATAATAATGACATTTAAATAATTCGATTTTTGTCAAAAAAGATGTTACTTTTTCGTTTATAAAAAATCGAATTTTAGTTAAAAATGTAAAAATGTAAAAATGTAATTGTTATACAATGCGCAAAAGTGTTAGAATCAAGATAAAAAAATATCAAAAAATTATCTTAATTAATTTTCTAGTTATTACTTCCACAAAGTTGAAAAATATGGTTTCAAAAAAACGTTTAAAGTTTTAGTTTCACTTTATCATACATATAACAATATTTAAACTCATAGCTCCGTTAATATTGCGAATTTCAAAAAATCCTTTTAAAGGATATTTTACACATGTAGAAATAAAATCAGCAAAAATCCGTAAAAAATTGATTTTTTGAAGCAATAAAAAGTGAAAGGAACCTTAAGAATTCTAAGTTTTAATTTTTAAAATACCTAAAGTGAGGGGGAAGGAGAAAAAATTCTTTTAACTTTCTAAAATTCTAATACTTAACATTTTTGCAATTTTTGTTCGAACATAGTTAAAAAAATCCAAAGATTCACAAATCCGAAAAAATCTAATCTCGGAACGTCACAAGCACAAACTTTCTACAACGAAAGAGATCCGGGGGGGGGTCGTTCAACTCTTCCTCCAATGCTTCTTAGAAGGACCCCGTGCCGCCCTGCCGCTGTTGCGGTGCGGTGCGCGTATGATTAAATAATCCGTGAAATCGGCCAATTAAACGACGCGATTGTCGAGGAGCTCTCGAGAGATCAGAGAAGCTTAGAAAAAGCTTCACTGACGGTTCTCCTTTGATGCGAGGCGCAGCGACGCATGCGAGGATCAGCGTCCTCGTATCGGTTGACGTCCCCGTTGCGGAAAAACCGCAAGTGGAGGCAAAACGATCGAGAGGCTGGGGGACGGGAGTCTCGACCTAATTCAAGGAGACAGTGATCGCGGTGACATCCCGGAAAGCGATGCGTAACCTGGCCGTAGGCGAGTTCGTGTGCCGCGCATCTGCGGATCATCCTACGGCGGATGGATATCAGGGGAGGGTGTCTGGGGTTGGATCAAAAGAGGGGATGGAGGAAGGGGGGAAAAAGCCGCCTAGAAAGCTATGAATGACATAATTGAATTTCACGCCACGCTGATTCCAAATGTCTCCGCTCGGATCGCGCGCGACCGAAAGCTCCTGTCGAAAAAAATCCCATCTTCCGAAACAGGAGAAACTAAAACACTCAGGTACCTTATAAAATTTCCAGGAACTTTTGGAAAGAAAAGGAATGAATTGCCGCGTTTCTGACGAAGGAGCCGTTAATTTTGGCAAGCGCGCTCTTCGTTCGACTGCACTCGAATCGGTTTTGGCGGAAGGTTTGCAAACAGGCGTCACTCGCATCCGCGCCATTAACCATCCAGCCGGGTTACACTATACTTACACGATGTGTGCAAGGAACAAACGCGGCGGCTGAATAGTGTTTCGTATGTTCCGTCATTGACTGTAATAGCAGGGTGGAACCCTCAATAGACGCCGCGCGTATTCACGGGATTGAACGCGCGCCGTGAGCATTTAGCGCTTTCCCATTGTCCGTTTGTCCGGATGTCAGCATCACTCTCCGCCAATCGGAGAGTGATGCTGACATCCAATCGCCATTGAAAATCGTTAACTGTTGACTACGGAGTCAACTCCCTGGCCATTCGCGCCGGGTCCTCTCTATGATATTCCTGCATTTTCGGAGTGAAATGGCCGGGAAGTATATCGCGCGCGAGTTTTTACGTAACATAGAATTTGAGAGTTAGAATTGAGAGTCCAGCTTTCGCATCGTTGGCTCTTTTATTCGTACATCTCCGTAATCTACGGCGCTGCGAGAATCTCAACAGATTCCAAAATTTGGAATATTGACTTTCAGGAATCCTTAATCGCTGCTGGAATTTTATTTTCAATATCTTTAGAAGATAAAATTTTTCAAATTATTTATTATTAATTGGAATTTATTACATACTTCTACATGGAATTAATTACATCGGAATATGTATTCATATAGAATTAATATAACATTCTTGTTTTAAGAACATATTTATTTTCAAAGTGTATAAATACTGAAATGAGATTATGTAATGTTAAACAGACATGATAAAATAAATAAATAACTATTGTATAATTTAAATCATATAAATGTAAACCAAAGAAAAGTTGTAATTATTTGAAATTAAATTACCTTAGATAATTTAAAATGTTTAAATTTGAATTAAATACATAAATACTTCAACGGAAGAAATAAATTTTAATCAAATTGAAAAATTTACTCAAGTTAACAATTTTTTTCTCAGTGTATATTTTTCTAAAAGGTATGTTTGTTGTGTTCAAAGAAGGTAAAATAAGTTTATTTCTTATAGCTTCTAGGATCAATAATCCGATAATCTTCAAACTATAAGAAATAAAATTTATTTTATTTTCCTCGAAATAGCAAAGCAAACCTTTTTTAAAACCCTTCTTTAATACTCTATAAGCAATCTAAAAAACCTTTTTTGGCACAAATAATTTCACTTTTAATTTCAATTTTTATTAAGTAAGGATTTAAACATTTGAGTTAAACAATCATTTGGTAATAGCAGAGATATTGAAAAATAATCATAAATATTTCTAGATTTTTCGAAAGCCTAAAAAATTATTTATAAGTTACAGTAAAAAAGTTTAATTAAACAAAAAAGACCCAAATTACCTACGGAGCATTATAACCAGTGTGTGTCACTATTTATATAAAATTATCTAGATAATCATCAACTCTGATCTTTATCAGGATTACAATGTATATTTTTACCTTTATCTTTATCTTTGTCTTAAATAAAAGAATTGTTATCTTTTTCAAATTATTCATGAGATCATATGAACAATAACGAGAATGAAGTATTGTTCTTAGTCTCAAACTTCAAATTAACATTTATCCTAACAAGAAAATTTCTCAAAGTTACAACAACAGGATTGCGTTCTGAAATTACTGCCAGTACTGAAAATTTATAATATACGTAACGTAAACTATAAATAGTACTGACAGTGCATCAGAAAGCAGTCCAGATTGCATAGATCAGTAGTAGAACATAAAAATTGTCCAACATAAAAACTATAAATTCGAAAACTTTTAAAAATAATTTTGTCAGTCATTACATAATATGAGTAATATATTCCTTCTATTTTTTAACTCTAAAATATGTACATTACATACAATTAATCATATTTTCATCTAGATAATTTTAAACTATCTAAGCGCAATACTGATTATGACGAGGGTTAATTGCATCTATCAAAAGATGTTCTCTCCCTCTTTGAACTTTCGAGATCCGAATCTTTTGGAGGCACCAAAAATTGCATCCTAACGCTCGATCGAAACTTTTCAGTTTCTCACGCACTCGTGTGACGTTTACTCGTAACGGTACACCATAATAGTGTCGCCTATTATGCGTCGAATGCGCGATAGTTCCGCTTGGAAAGTAGGTGGGTCTGACCTTGGGTCCGTTGTTCGATCGTGCGACAAATTTACACATCGTGCAAGCTATCGATTCTTACGAGATCCTAAAACTAATCGCATGTTAATTAATCATAGTATGCGCACGTACGAAGAAGAAATCTTCAAGTTGTAGAAAAATTCCTTTTAATAGTCTAAAGAAATGAATACTCAGATAATTAAATACATTGACGTTATTCGAAATGAAAAGTGCATAATTGTTAACCCATTGAGGTCAAATAACTTCCAAATAATAACATAACGGTCACATGGGGTCCACTGGACCCCCTGCACAAAATCAGTCG
>QKQZ01017926.1:0-12537 GCA_003595255.1 Solenopsis fugax | reverse complement strand
GAAATAATTGAATAAATTATTTTATATATATATATAGTATATATATATATATAACTTTTTATATATCAAATGATTGTTTAATTTCAATCTTTCTTAATACAATTGATTATATTTTATATAATAAATTAATCCTTTTTATGCATATTTTTGCAATTGATGCAAAAGTCTAACTAGTACAAATAAACGATTGAACAAAGTAGTGAGCGTTTTTTCTTCAATACTGAACATATTCATTCAAATTTCGGTTCGTTTTTAGTAATGCCATTTACATTAATTAAAATAAAATTGTTTAACAAAAAGACAAGCTCGCTTATGTCAAATAAACAAAATAATAAGAATATTAGGCTAAATTAACGAGCGATATCATAACTTTAATGGATCTTAATGTTTATTGCTAATAACAATTCCATAATAATAATAACAAATATTTAAATGCGACAATATAAATAATTGTTCCGTTATTTTTAAATTTGGAGTATTGCATTAAAGTGGAAGAAACTATTTTTTGAACGTCAAGAATAGTAATAAAACTTCATTCTCGTATCGAAATGTTTCCTATTACGTGTTTCAGTGATAAAATTCTATTTAATTATTACATATTCCTGAGAAGAATCCTGACGAGATACGTGGAATTGATACATTAATTAACGCGGAATTATAAGTCGCACACACATGGCCGACGGCGTTCATTGTGTATATCAACATAAACGCTTCTTTATACTATATAATCTGAGTTTAACCTTTTTAAAGATTACACGAGAGTTCGTGAGATTTCATAAGATAGATTGTCTTACTCGGTCCAAAGTGCATTACTTTCCTGACGTGACGTTAATGACAGAATAGAAGGAAAGTTTCGTTTATATTAAGCAAGAACGTGAAAACAATTGCATGCAGACGTGTCACAGCGCAATTTACCTAAGAATACATAGCTCTTATATTACATCTGACAAACTTCCTATTTTTAATATATAATCATTTGTACTAATATATTTCTAAATTCAATACTCATTTTATTTGCCAATGATTACATAGGCAAAAGCATGGAGCATGTAAACTGCTATTTTAACGACACTTAGGAATTTTTTTAATGACTATCCTAATAGCTATACTATGCAATCGCTGGAAGCGGTTTATGAAGGTTAATGCAAGAATTTACACGCAGATATTTTTCTGCTACCGTTATTACTGGCAAGACCTTCATCTCCTTGCAATAAAATTCTGACGAAATTTTTTTCAGCCCTAATAATATACTACGGTGACGTACTAGTAGTCTCTGCTTCGTGTAGTTAGAGACTAAATGGGAAACTGGTTACAGAAACACCTGTTGATATTTTTCAAAATTCTACAAGAGAGGGATATTGTCTCACTTTTTAACGAACTCTTCCGAAGCTGTTTATTGGATTCGCTGTTATAACTCAGCAAGCAAGAAATATTAAATAAAAATTTCGAAATATTAATTTTATATAAATTTTATCAACGTTCTTATATAATATTTTATAAATGTTTTCAAAATAGTATCTAATTAATAACATGATATTTCCGAATATTTAAAAAAACATTTTAATAATATTATTCCGAATATTTTATAAATGTTGTTTTCATACATTTATTGAGATGAGTTCAACATATCAATAGTATAAAAATATTTCGTTTTGTTTTATTTAATGTTAAAATAATAAGAATTTCGTGTTGTTGTGTTTTCTGTATTACTTTAAAATATATGGTATGTCATAAATATCGTTCTAGTAACATTGTTGAAATGATATTTTTGGTACTGGGTTTTGATACTAAATATTATTCTGACGTAAGAAAAATATTAATACAACATCATATACAATGTTCTATAACTCTCATTTTAATGTTACTGAAACCTTTAAATGTGCGTCAAAGTTTGTTTACAATGACATTGTACTATACATATACAACGTTACGCACCTACTCTAAAATGTTATATGTTGTTAAATATCATTCTAGTAACATTGCTGAAATGATATTTTGCTTACCGAGTAATTATCTCAACACATGATGTCCAGAGAACGTCTATAAGACACATTAAATGTTGAATATATGTCCTATGAACGTTTTCAGGAGGTTTATGGTGTCTTGAATAAATATTGAATTATTAAAATAAATTTATCATTTATTCCTTCTTTGGCTTCATAAAATTAATTAACATAAGTTAACATACATTAAATGGTTATAAACCTAGCGTCAAAAATTGTATTATAGATTTTGACTTTGGAGATTCATATTAATTCATACGTATGTGTGTTTACATGGCTTTAAAGATGTGTTCCATTTGCACAACGCTTCGAAGCATCATTTATCCTTGTTTAATATTTGATAAACGGCAAGTATGAAATGATTCAAGAACGTCAAGCGAGCGTCAAGTGGAACGTACATACCTCTAGTTATTGCTAAACCATAAAAAATAACTATAAAAAAAATGTATGCATATGAGAGATTCTTTAAATATGAATTTATCGCCAAGAAGAAAATTTCGAATATACCTAATTCGGTACAATGACTTGGCAGACTTCGTTTTACAATAACACGGTCTTTGTATTCAACGTAATTTAAATCGCTAATCGCTTTTCAATTTCCTTGATAAATTTTCCAAAACTATTTATTTCCTCGATAAATTTTTCAACGCTACTTCATCTTAATTCATAATTTCAATCTTCGCAAATTGATTTTACTAATACGGCATGTAGAAGTCCGTAAAAATTTTTCAGTTTACAAATGAATATGATAATCAAGAAAATTGATACCATGAAAAGGCTTTTCGTTTTGCTGAATTTATCTTATAAAGTTTGCAATTATAAAATAAAATTATAATAATTATATACGTAACATTTTTAGTAATTTATATGATTTTGAGAAAAAGTAACTAATATTATTGAATGTAAGATATGCCGACCTTTGTTGTCTCAATTGTATATTACTTCAGAAAAATTTATTTATTCTGATTTTATAATTTGTTTCATGAAATTTAATTATGTAAACTATCACATGTTGATAAGAGGCAAGTAAGCCCGAAACGTACATGTAATAACTTTATGTTATAATTATATCTTTACATTAATACCTAAAAATTATTATCGCTCTTTTTTGACCTGTTTAAATATATTCGACTTTGCGTATGCATAGATAGAGCTAGAATTACACTTAATATTATTGAGTTAAAAAAAGATTTATGTGGAAGCAATTAACAATTAAATTTCTGGAAATGTATGCAATAAGTAGCAAGTATTACTTTAACTTTTTATCTTCAATTTCCGCTTGAGCAGGTCGAATAAAAGCTGTCTCTATTTGAAAATTACTATGTTGCATTCGTATGGACTTACGGATTTACGCTCACTCTCAATCGTTATATTAATTTCCTCTTATTAAAAGCAAATAATTAAGATAAAAAGAAATAGACGGGGATCATTTGTTCCAGCAATTGAATACTATTAAGTTCTGAGTATTCGACGATTATCAAGAAAGCTATATTTGTAACTTTCCGTAAAAAAACTTAGATGAACGTCATCATGTTGTGTTACTTCTTACATTACCTATTTTACTATGCAAAATGCAAATTAAATTAAAATTCTTGTTGAAATAACTTTTTTAATTTAGCTTTATTTTTACTAAAATTTTATTTGTTTTTTTTCAAATTTAAAACTTAAATTTGAAAATTCAGAAACTGGAAAGAATGATTTTGCTGAAGTACCTTCTAAAAAAATTTACTACATACAGATTTGAAAAAATTTTGTTATTTTCAACCATTCTACATAAAATAATTATGTAGAACACAATTAAATTATGTAGGATGCTCAAACATGGTGAGCAAGACTGCTAAAAATTTTGACATCCTAGGAATTAATTTGGGTATTTTACAAAATTATTTTAATGTCCCAGAAAAATTATTTTCTGATAATTCTAAATTTTTAAACACTTCTGCAAAACTTTCTGTATATATGTTATAATAATTACATTTATAATGAAATCTGTTTAAATTTAAGCAATATTATGTTGAGATGAAAATTCAAAGAAAAAATACAAAATGCGGGAAACCCAGAGAAATATAAAAAGAATCTTTACTTACTTGCGCGACAGTTGCAAATAAGTAAAGATTCTTTTTAGAAATACAATTTATAGTATGTTGCTAACATTGATTTAATAAATAAACTAAAATATATAGCTTCTCGAAATGTTACGTTTGCTACTAATTTTACGCAGCTTTAGGTATTTTTATTTCAAATAAATATTTTATGGAAATGATCGAGAATTATATTATCTGTTTAGGTAATAAATTCACACTTTCTATATTTTTCGTTTAAAATATTCGTAGAAATTCTCGTTCGGCTAAATTTATTTTTAAATTATCTGACATAATTGATACTATTGACACTCATTAATCACCGTTATCGATAAATCCACAATATTATCCAAACGATCTTTATAGTTTTACGAGACATAGTATTTTTTTAAAATATCAATTAATTATTCTTAGTTTACTGATGACACTTCATTATTATTAACGTCAACGTTTAGAGATGGCGCATTGAAATAAAATATAAAAAAAATGCAAAGTATTTATAACGCTTAGTTATACTCGTTTAAGCAAGAACCGGATTTTATTTATTACACGCATTTTACTTGTATCCATTAATAGTTACTCAATCTTTAGAAAAATTTCAAGAGATTGCCCTCTCACAGATTAAATGCAACAAATTTTGCAGAACCAATGAAGCGATTAAACCGTGGAAAATATTGAGTTCTCAACAAGATCATGAAAACAAAGTTATGTACACAGAAAAAAAATTAGTATCAAATCAACAATTTATTGTTTTATATATAAGCAGGAATATAAAATCTTCTTGGAAGAATTTATAATCTTGAACAGAAATAATTTGCTTATATGAAGAAAATTTTTCTCTTCATGTAAACAAATTATGTTTGTTTAAAATCAAATATTTTTTTGTTTTGCTTATATATGAAACAATGAATTGTTGATTTGATACTAATTTTTTTCTGTGTAGCCTGCGAACTTTACTATCTATTTTCTTTTTTTTAAATATCGAATAGAGTAAAAATAATAATACAAACATGTTGTACGAATTTTTTAAAATAATTTTTATGTGTTTCCGGATGAAAGAAGTAAATTATTACAGCTTACAGGAGTAACACATGTTATATGACTAGACATTATATATCACTACGAATCATTGCAACGCACTTACAATTAGTCGAGTTATTGACGTTTTTGTCTCCTCGTTTTTATTAAAATAGATAGAGGAAATAAAATTTCCATGCAAAAAAAGGTTAGTGGAAAAAAGATGCATAATTGTGTTTTCCGTTGTCACGTATCGTCGCGGATATCGCATACATTTTAATAAGTTTAATAAATGTTAAGGATTATAATAATTGCGGATAATTGTTTTTCTCGTACAATGCGTCAGGCATTCTAGTATCTAAAATAAAGTAAAGATTACGACTAAATTCTGATTAACTTAATTAATGAGCTGATACACCTGTAGGATTTGGATAATATGGAATTATTAATTATTTGTGTTTTGTCATAAAAAGATTAGATTCAGAACTCGGCAGAAAATGCACATTTCAACCAATTTTCAAATCGGTTTCGCCATACTTCACTTAAGACAGTTAAAAGAACCGATGTCGATTTTTATAAAAAAATTTATAAAAAATAAGAATTCTTTCTTAAACAATGATTCTCTATCTCATCTTAGGCGTCTCACTATGTGCAATATGCTGATTGCGATGTTTTTGTGCGTTTATAAAAAATTCTCAAAGTTAAACTAAATGCTCTTCTCATTCCGCTTATGTTCAATTACTTGAAAGATCGCATAAGTCATCAATAGAATAGACTTACTGGCTAATACTATTACAAAAAAACGCGTTAACAATATCTCATAGGTAACATGTAAATCTATTGGAAACGTATATGTGCGTCATACAACCCAGAGAGTCGATCGACACGTGGACTTTCGCGGAGCGGTGAGGTAAAAGGAATAGGCGGAACTAATTTAAAAATCGGTTGAAATGTGCATTTTTTACTGAGCTCTGGATTAGATTATACGAACAACACATTAGATATTTAGAAATTTTTCCATGAGTCATTGCGCCCAGTTTAATTAATCGTCGATAAAATCATGTTTTAATAATACGTTATTAATATGGTGTTCTTCATTAACTCTCTGAATAGAGAATTATTAATGTTTTTATTATTGCATATGGAGGAAAAGATTAAATCAAAAACACGACAAATTATATTTAAAAATATTTCTTTAAACGATTCTATGTCGATTAAATTAATCGGCAATTAATTTAATTGATGAATAACCTGTCACAGTCTTTTCTCAATATATATCGAATTATTAATTTTTTGATGATTTGAAAACACAATCAGAGACGAAAAATTACATAAGGTTTTTCATACTGGTCGATACGATTTTTTTGAAAACTGATATTACCATTATTTGTTCAGCAAACGAAAATAAATCGAAATAAATTTATTTCGACATTTTCGAATTTGCGCTTCAGATTTTTCGAATCCATTTCAATTAAAAAATAATATGAAAACATTCGAATTCAATATAACGAATAGCTCATTTCGTATTTCAATTCATTTGAATCCAAAAATAATATAATGGGGATACGAATCTATTCGAATTTAATCCAATCAGCAATGTTTTTTAAATGTTTTTTAAATATTTAAAAAACATGTAATTGTTTGCTGATTGGGAAAATGATGAATTGGCGCATTTCATATTTCAATTAATATTTCAATTTATTTGAATAAAAAAACTCCGGAACTCTAAAGCGTGAACTCGGATAAATTAAAATAAATTGCAATTTTTAATTCATTTGAATTTATTTTCGTTTGGTGGTTATGTTAAAACTTAAAACTATAAAATATATCAAATGTTATGATTGATCAAATATATTATAAAGAAAAAAGAAAAGAGTTTTGTGTCTTGATCCAATAATAAACTCTTTTCCTTTCCATGTTGGCAATTCTATCGAGATTGAGTTGTTAATCGTCGATTAAAGTTGGTTGAAGTGGCCCTGATAGCAACAATCCGGTTTCCCGCTGTCTGCGTTTATATTCAACGGATAAGGAGGATTATTATCGTATCGACAACAGTTTCGAATGGTTTCTTCATTCTGATTATTGGCGGCGCCAGTTTCTTCTGTTCTTTCAACCTCGTTTTTGCGGCGCACACCAGATGTGCGAACGCTTGTAAATAAATTTGGTCACACTGTTCCCCGGTTCCGAGCGTTTTAAAGAAGATTGTTATAAATACGTTAGAAATTCAACTAATAATTCGCTGACAATGGTGAAGCTAACGCCGGAACTCATAGAGCAGTCGATGCAGTACATCAATCCTGTGCGGGATCGCGAATTAGATCTCCGAGGTAAGGAATCACGCGTGAAATTTTCTATTGTCATTTCATGTGTTGCTTTCGCTTTTCTGTTCTTATTATGCTGGTATGTTGCAGGATATAAGATACCCACTATTGAGAATTTGGGCGCGACCTTGGTAGGTATATACTTCACTAGAAAAAACAGCAACCTGTATTTACACATTGCATAGTCAGTGCCAAAGCCCATAGATTATTACATTACATTATTTTTTACGTAGGATCAGTTCGACACGATAGACTTCTCCGATAACGACATACGTAAGCTGGATGGTTTTCCGCTTCTGAAAAGGATAAAGACCTTGTTCTTCAATAACAATCGCATCGTCAGAATTGGCGAAGGACTGGAACATTCCATACCAAACTTGCACACTCTGATGTTGACTGGCAATATGATACAAGAACTGAGTGACCTGGAGCCTCTGATACCATTGAAGAATCTTACAAATTTGTGTCTACTACAGAATCCAGTGTCTGCCAAGCCACAATACAGACAGTACATCGTTTACAGATTTCCTCAACTCAGGCTACTTGATTTTCGAAAAATTAAGCAGGCAGAACGTGACGCGGCGACGGAATACTTTAGAAGTAAGCGTGGTACGGAAATGGCACGTGAGATAGCTAAAAAGGTGAAGGCACAAGCGGCGGGTATGGCTGTGGATAAGCCTTTAACCACTCCTGAGGAACGTAACAAAATTCGAGAGGCCATTACGAACGCATCTTCCTTGGAAGAGGTGCAGAGGCTCAGTAAATTGCTACAAGCTGGTCACATACCCGGCGAGGAACAATTGCAAAATGGTACGTGAGTTTATAAGCTATTCGTTCATTGTATATGTAAGATAAATGTCCCAGTGATTGAACATGTCTTTATACCTGGACGTCTACATGGAAACTTGTTATTATTAATCTTAAATGTGTTTTTCTATAATATTAAAATTTAATTGTTATCTTTAAATACTTCAGATATTTATAAGATAGATTTTAGATAAAAGATTAATGTTAAAAAAATTAATTTGTAACAAAACTCTGGATTAGGGTTTATATTTTGTTAATATTCTTAAAATTTTTTAAGAAACATATATTTGTGTTCCAATATAATTCATTTTTTAAACAATATATTAACAAGTATTTAGGATATTACAAACAAGTGTTTTAGATTGTCCAGATACTGATTCGTTCAGATGTTTTAAGTTTTTGTTATTTTCGTAATTTAAACGTTTTTCATATTTTTATATGTTAATAATAACGTTTTATATTTTATATTTTAGTTAATTGTACAATTAGATTAGAACAAAAATTCAACAATCTTGGCTCTGAATCGTTATATCCGGTTACTGAAACATTTACTTTACAGTATTTCTTAAACAGGTTGGATGCATTTGCGGACGAAATGAGAATAATTATCAATTTTGTTATGTAATATTGTATTTTGTTATATTCCAGGTGGAGCTGCGGAACCTATGGAAGAGGACGATGATTAAATTATAATTTAACTTTGAAAAAAAAGCAAATTTCCTATTGTAAGTATGCAGCGTAATGGAATAGGGCATAACAATAGCATGTATATGATGCTGATAAGAAAGTTGTATACTACACACAGATCTATTGCTGTCTTTAAAATAATACAGATACTACATTTTTGTACAAATAAAATCTGGAGACTAGCCTTGAAGCGATTTTCCTAATTACTCCTCACTATAACATTGAACTTTATTTTAATATACCAATATGTTTATTTCAGCAAGAGCAATAAAGTTTCTTCAAGCAACTTGTCTTGTTATTACTGAATCTTTCTCTGTATACCCACACTCTGCTAATGAATTTGCGGATCGACAAGTAAAGGTTTTGAACTTTAAAGTTCATTTGTACTAATGTAGCTTCACTTTAAGCTTGGTTTACCTTTTTAATTCTAAGAATTAGAAAAAGATAGAAAATTCTATTTTTTAGAACTAAAACTAGAAAAAGATAGAAAATTAAACCTAGGTTAAGCTATGTTAATGCAAACGAGCTTAAATAAATATAAAATGTATGAATGTATATTTGCATTTTTGCAAGATTCAACTTGTGACTTTAGTTTGTGATTTATAATTTTGAAAAAGTTGACATTTCGACGTATAATTTCTAAATTATCCTGATTTAATAATCCATATAATAAATAATTGCTCAAAGTAGTCTGTGCAATTTGGCGTTGTGTGTGCGGTATAGATTACGTAAGTTGGAGCCAGTAGATGAGTAGATGTCAACGCAACACGACGGTGCGCTTACGATTTTCTCTCGCTTGCTCGCTCCGCTGGATAAAACTTGAGGATAATAATGGGTAATTGGATCGCTACATATATAACACATCCCGACACGATGCCCGTGCCCGACGGTAAACCGACGTTCGACCCAATGTTCGGATTTCCGGAGGGTCGAAAACCCAGAGGCAAGTATATTCTAACCTCATTCCCGTTTCCATCGCGCAATCTTGTGTTATCAATCGAATGTGCATTTTCAATCGTTGGACGTGGAACTACTGAAATTTTGCTGTCATTTGTCACCTGGTTTTGATGGATTTTCCCGTCAAGATCGGGTGACATAATTATGACGATTTTATTGGCTATTTAATTAGATGTATTATTGTAATCTGCTTCACATCTATAACAATTGAGTATCCTGACAGTGTCATACCTGTTAGAAATAGATTTTACAAAGAATTTGCTATACATTTTTTTGACAAAAATGCCAGCAGGATTATACCAGAATCTCATTTGCTAACATACATGACATGACTCAAAAACAAAATTTTCCAATTTGAATCATTAAAATTTTATATCATTTTTAAATGTAATTTTGATGTAGCGATTTAGGATCTTTGCATCAATGTGTAGCTTAATTTTAAACTTGGTTTAATTTACTATGTTTTTTTTTTAAGAATTAAGTTCTAAAAATTTGAAAAAGATAACAAGTAAGTTAAACCGAGTTTGAAGTTAAGCTACATTGGTGTAAACAAGTCTTAGGGCCAGTTTCACAACTTCTGCTTAACTTAACCGACCAGTTAAGTGTCAAGCGTGATTGGTTATTTGTGATCAATTCTATTTAACAATAAATGCAATTAGTCAATTCCAATAGAAAAATTAGCCGATTAAATTAACCAAAGGTTGTGAAACTGGCCCTTAGTCTACTGATTGTAGAGGAATAAATGTATTAGTCTACACTTAATATATTGAATTCTCATCAGAATTTTTTTTGCAGACAAATAAAGAATGACAGTTTTTTAATTATGTCATTGTTGTAGCAAATGGGCATTATTATGGCAAATTGACTGCAGAAACAGCAGAATCCATTAACAATCTATTGTCAGATTATCAGCAGACAGAATAGCAGATGCACTTAATGCCTATCTGCCATAATATTCTGCTCGAGTATGCTGGCAAACTGCTAATACAGTGCTAACATTTTGTTCATTGGATATGTGAAAAATATATAAAAATATTAATGATAACTTTGCCACGAAAAACCTTGTTTGAATATACATTCAATTTTTGAATGATTTATGCGTGAGAAATTAAAACATTGTTTTTTATGTGGCTAATCAGCGTTCAAATTAATTCAGGATATAATTGTAAAACAATTTTACTCTGACTGATAATACAACGTTTTGCTGTTTTATTATTAAGCATAATTTGGAAAATGAGAACGTATTGTGTTTTAAATATCGTTTACCTAAAGTTATGCGTGGACAGCAACAGTGTTTATGATTCAAACTTTATTAAATTTAGTTAGATATTAGGGGATATCAGCTATACCAAATTTTATTCCGGATTTACAGAATTGCCTTTGTCGGAGGAAGACATGAAAGCTTATAAAATCCCTGTTGACAAACGTGATTATTGCGCCCACAAGTATATGGAATTGGATGAATGTAAAAGACGCCATTATCCATTCATGTTGAAGTGCGCACATGAAAGACACGAATATAACGCGTGTTACGTTGAAGAGTAAGTATTTGATATATTCTTTATGATATCTACATTATTACAAATTTTCAAGATCAATATTTGTAATTCAAATTCGAACCTCTTAGATTCGAAATTTTCGAATAATTCGAATTCGGATTATTCGAAATTCAAATCTGAATCGAATTAAATCGGGAATTAAATCTTATTGTTGCCAAAAATATTGTATCTATTACAGTTACACTATGAGAATGAAGGAATATGAAAGGGAGCGTCGTCTTCTCGAGAGAGAAAAGAGGATACAGCAAAAGATGCAGCAAGCTACAACAGCGTGAGGATCTATAGAATTTCAATAAATTGTGTTCATCGTCGTCGATAACTTAGGCTGCATATATGTAAAGGTGGAATTGTGTCCCGCTATTGTACATAAACTATATCAATAAAATGTATTTAACAATAAATTTTTTACTTTATGAAATGATAGACAAACAGTAATAATCCTTGACAATTTACGTTAAAACGATATGAAATTCACAAGATTAAAACTGAAAATTATTTTGAACTTCGGAAAAATATTTAGATAAATATAAGATACTTTATATTCTGTTTAAAATACAATTTTAATCATTTTTATAGACAAGCAGATTTTTTATAAATTTTAGAAACAAAGTATGAAATATTTTTTATGTTAAATCACATTTCGATAACAATCTTTTTCATACTCATCACTTAGATAATTAATTCACAGGCGTAGATTCTTAAAACAGTTTGGCGTTTAATATTTTAATTAATATTTTATTCATTGTTACAAAATGGGAGTTATAATATGTACAAGACGGTGCACGCGCGACTGGCGTACGCGAGATTCGTAACCCTAAGATTATTGTCTCGCGTCGAGAGAGACTTAATAACTTATCACCTTATATCGTACAACTGTTAAACCTCTAGAGTCTCGTCGCGACTACCCCTCGACCCAACGCGATGTCCGGCATTGTTCGCGGCGTTCGCGGTATCGCTTCGTGCGCTCCTCGTGGCTGCGCAGCTTCATCGTGGGAATCGATAAAACGGGAAGCGCCGTGCGGACGTGCAACTCCGCAGGTCCTCTTCGACGGCGTCGGACTGCGCGTCCGCGCCGGTTCTATCGCTTCCTCGCGACATTTGTCAT